>VZSV01000024.1:2047422-2100577 GCA_013398735.1 Nothocercus julius
CGACTGTGTAACAAATGGTCCTTTTAAATGAAAGCGCAGTCCTGATTTCCACTGACTAGCGGGTGTTTGGGGTTTTTTTAATTGCAAGAAGCAGAGACTTCATGAAGCCGTATTTCTCATGCTGATTAGTACAGGAGGACCTATTTGAAATAAAAGCCTCAGGTACATGCAGTTTTTCGTGAAAATGCAGTCTAACTCCTGTGGAAACAGAAGATCCTTTTTTGCTTATTGAAAGTTGCCATGACATGTTTTAGTAGTAATCTTATTTATAGTGATTTGTAAGGAGGGAGATGTGTAAAAAAGTAGATTTAAAAAAATATATATATATAAGGAGGTGTTTTTTTTTTTTTATTAAATAAAAAGCATATAAAGGATTACATTGGTAACATTAATTTCCCCAAGTCAGTGGAGGTGTCAGAGCTGGCTAAAGGCGCACACCACGCAGCTCGCTGAGTGCACAGCATGCAGGCCGGGCCAGTCCTTGCTGTAGGAGGCAAACCCGCAAACCCTTTCGTTATGGCTGCTCCAGAAAGCAGCAAAGCGGAGTCCTGCTTGCTGGCTAGACCCTCTCTGGGTGAGAGGGCTGCCTTCCTCCGAATTTTCTGCAGCTGGTTGTCTGTATGTTTCCTTCTGCTGTGCCCCACATATGCATGGCTGTAGGAACTGTGTTTGTGCCATTAGGCAGGCTAAGCATAAGGGGAAAAGATGAAGTTCCAGTTTGGAGAGTAAATAACGCTTATTAATGGAAGTGGGGGAATCTCAGTACAGAATTGTAGCTATTCTGCTCTTTTTTTTTTTTTCTCCCTCATTTGCTAGTGAAATCAGGAGTAATTTCATTAAAACAGGTGATTAGACTAGTCTAAAATGAGCTGGGAGAATATTGAATTGGGGTTGGCTGTGCTAAGGAGGCCTGGGAGTAGCGTTTAACAGCCCAAATGGGTGGCGATGGTTACTCAAAGCCGTTCAGGTTTACTCGTTGGTGTTTTTGTGAAGATGATCTTGTCACTTAGGGCATACGGAGAAAAGTCCCTGTTCTAGGCCAGAGGCTGCAAAAGGGGTCGTCTTTGTAGATCTGCAAGGCAGACTTAGGAGATTAGTTCCAGCTTCTTTCTCCTTGGATCCTGGGAAGAAGCTTGATCATTCTGGCACTGTGCGGAGAGAAGACCGCTTTGCCTGCAATTTTGTGAGTTAAAGTAGTAATTCTACTTGTGGAGGAAGGAAGAAAGTTTGTGAATTTTACACGTATTTCCAAGCACTTTGGTGAGATGCTATTTTAAAAGCTGAGGCTTTAAACGTGTTTTTTTCTGTTTGCTTTGGTCCTTAGCTGCCTCTCTGGGGTTCTCACTTCCCTGTCTTTTTATGAGGCTTCCCCAATCCCATCTTTGTTTTGAGACCCAAAGGATGTGCGTCTTTCAGCACATGTACCCAGAGTGGCTTTTGGACTTCTCGTGGCCCTTCCCAAGGGATGGGGCAGTGGAACACAGAGCTGTACCCGAGGAAGGATAGAGCTGGCTCCTTGGATAAAGGGGGAAGCCTTTCCCCGGTGCAAAGTGTCGGGACGGCCGCGCCGCCGGAGCGGAGCTGGATGTCAGAGCGGAGCAAACGGCTCTGAGTCAACAGCGCAATGCGATTGCCAAGGGACAAAGCTGCCTCTGGATTGCATTAGCAGGAATGTTGTGTGCGAGATGCAGGAAGCAGCGATTTTATTTGACTTGGTGATGGTGACGCTCAGCTAGAAAAATGAGTCCAGTTTTCGTCACTAGGTTTTATGAAAGAGACCAGAAAAGAATAATAAGAATGACGACAGATTTAGAAAACATGACCTATGAGGAAAGATTGAGAGAACTGGATTTGTTTAGTCTAGCCGCAAGATGGGGAACATAAATCTTTCAATAAGCGTCCAGTTGCTGTAAGGAAGGCGCTGATCTACAGCTTTATGTGTCTGGCGCGAGAAGGGGAGGCGAACATCATGTAGGTACTAAGTGGGAGAAAAATCCCAACCTGCAGGGTAGCAAAGAGGTAGGATGTGGTTTGTCAAAAAGTTGCTGAAGCTTTTTCTTTAGAAAGTTTTCAAACAAGTTTAGGGGAAAAAAAAAAAAAAAAAAATTTGTCTGAACTGCTTGAATGGCTTTGTCTTGCTTCCATACAGGAGACTTGAATTTTGCTTCCTTTTCCAGCATTGTGCTTCTGTTTCTCTATCAGCTTCATTTTACAAAATTTAACATTTTCTGAACATGATAGGACTTGCTGTTTTAGCGAGAGAGCAGAAATGCAGAAGGGTCATTTATTGCTTGCAGTTCCTGACAGACTTTGGAAAAAAAAAAAAAAAAAAAAAAGATTTTTAGGAGAGAGACTAAGATATATGTGAGATATGTGGTATATTTCACAAACTTTTGTAATTCACAAATTTTGTCTTAGTGATGAAAATATTTCTGGCAAGCAATGTCTAGACCCCATTTCTCTTGCAGATGGATATGTATGGAGACACCAAGCACACAGCAGCACTTTGTGTACATACAGGAGCTCAGTTTGCAAAGCAACTTCTAGGAGCAGAGGCTCAATTACTAGGCTGGATTTTTAACATGGGGACAGGCACAACTGCTCTGCCAGGTAGCAGTCTCATTGTGGCAATCATTCACATCCCCAACATAACTGTTTTTTCCCTCCCCTCCTTTACTGCTGAATTTTGTGAATTTTGTTGTTCAAAATAATGTAGTAAGAGAAAAGACCAGATTTCATGATTGCTTCCTTCTTGTTTTCTGTCATAAGCTTATCGTATTGGGGAACTAATGAGTCTACAATGGTTTTCAACTCCCTCACCTGTGAAAAATCTGTGTGGGCTCTGCATCAGTATGTGCCATTCTCTGGTATATACAACTAAACTACTGTGAATATGACAGACCTTTTTCTCTTCTTAGTATGTAACTACATAGTACTTACTAATTAGTTATAATTTTCCCTGGCATTGTTTCTAACTATTTATTTAGGATGGAATGGGAATTACCTTGTATACATGATGGCATATGTAAAAATTGCTTTCTCCTTAATGCACTAGCACATGGGAGATGAGAATTTGATACCTACTCCATCACTTTTCAGCCCACTTTTGGATGATTAGATAAAAAGAGCAACTGGATTAAACTAAGCACAAGCTCTACGCAACTGGGTTGATATGCTCCTTACAAGACCCAAGGATCTGGCCACCACAAAACAGTTTCAGCTGCAGAAATCTGTGCTTTGGTTCTAAAGCTCAGAGGAGTGTGTTAGGATAAGTCTTGCCACGTAAATGGGAGGTGCTTCCATTTATGAAAGACTTTTTCTTTTGTAGTAATATTCGTTATGGGCACCTTCACTTTACTGACTTGCAGTACAGCATTAATTATAATAGAAACAAACCATATTCTGGTTGCATGGAAATGTGGAGCTAGGGTTTTTTCAGGATAGATAATAGAATAAGCTTTTAAACTGAAAAGTTACTGTCCTTCAGTATTACATATCTGTACTATACATCAGATAGTTGTCTAAATGCTCATTTATTCTACTTTTTAAGGGTATTTAAGATGTCTAAATTTATTATCATTTTTTAGAAATAAAAAAATACTCAGTGACAGTCTCTCTGATCTACAGAAAACATTTGCTTACTTAAAAAAAAAATTGCCATGCTTACTAGAAAGACTACTTACAGATTTTGTACCATATGGTAGTATTCAGAGATATATGATTCAAAAACGGATCATCTTTGGTAAATGATACTTCCTGTAAATATTGAACCTAGGATATGTAGGCTACAAAGTAGTAATTGCAGACTACCTAAACCATTTGAAATGTGATGTAGAGAAGCATTCTGCTATAGCGGGAATATTTCTTGTTAAGTCATGGTGTGGCAGTGATTGAATTGAGTAAGCATTTCTACAATATTTAAGAACGTGACACAAGTAGTTATCCTGGAGTGCCTAAATGTTAACCCCTTTTTATTAAACTCATCAGTTTTTGAGCACAGCAATGAAAAGGTTGACTTCGCAGGTGTGCAGTTCCGGAGGGCAGGCTGCCTTCGGGCACGCTCTGCACTGGGGCTCATTTTGCAGCATTAGAGCTGCCTTGTCATATTAATAGCCTGCGCCCGCCTGTGAAAGCCTAAAAATGGTACTGCGGGGCTCCGTGCTGTACAAAGGACACCGCACGAGCTCTGAGCTGTCGAGCCTGCGTTCCGAGCAGAAAATACCCGTTTCTCCCCTCTCTCCCCAAAAGATGCTGTAAAAACCCAGGTACCAGTATTTTTAATGGTATACACCCCATCTTCATGTTGTATAGCAGTACCTCAGACACTCTGTCTTCCACTTTAATTTTATGTTTACCTTTAGAAGATGTGTGTGCTCAAGTTAGTACTAAGTAAAAATGTAAATAGTAAGAATGAGGTACTTTTTATTTCTTGTTATGTATCCGTTTTTGTGCAGATAAATTTGTATACTAAATGTTATGTGATAAGCAGGTTTTTAGTTTGTGATTAGCTGAGAATTTTCTTGTTCCTGTTTTAGCAGGCCTATTCAAAGATCAGCTAGTAGATATTGGTGCTGTCACTCTATTATGCAACTTGATTTATTCTATGCCGGTGTGACTTCATGAACTCAAGAGCATGAATTATCCTCCCTAACGTTTACTGCGCTCGGTCTGTGTCGCGCTGCTAGGGGAAGTCCCTGGAGCAGCCGCCGCGTTGCCGGCCCTCTTGCTGCCCGGACGCCTGCCGCGTCGTGCCCCTCGCCACGCGGATCTGGGCTTGGCGCGAGGGAGGAGGCACCGCCACGTGGCTGCTTCGCTCTGGGCGAGACGCACGGCAAAGAGATGCAAGAAGGAGCCGAAACTTTAGTTCACTGTCCAGATAGGTAGTTTTGGCTAAGGGTAGAAGGAAGGCAGATGCAGAGATAGGGAATGACTTAGCTGAAGTTTAAAGGCAAATTCCTGAAAGGACCCAAAATAGAAGGTGGGTCTCCTGTGTGTCATGAATATTTTCTTTGCCTTTCCCTAAGGAAGCACTTGTGTATTGTGGAAAATATCTTGGCAAATATGTTTTCTATCTCTTGTCCTAAAGCGGCTCTCCCTGGCTCTGTCTCTTGATGGGTTCTGCCTGTCGGTGCTGTCCGGGCACAGCTGGGCTCCTGCACCTGGCTGTGGGGCAGCCCGGCCGGCTCTGCCCAGGCTGCGCCGGGGCACGGCAGCCGGCCCGCTTGCTGCAGTCGCGTCTCACGTTGCTCGTACGTCTTCACAGCTGCCTCTTCGTGCATTCGTGATCAGCGCAGGGGGCTCTCCGTGACTAAGTCAGCCACTGGTGTGACAACATTGCCAATTCTAACTTCTTTCTGTCCCTCCTGCAGTTGAGGCATCTTCATTACAACTTGCATTTACAGAATATTGCATTTCTAATATTGTCTCTAAAATTCCTCTCCACAAGATTTGATAGTAGTTGTTTTGCTTGCTACAGAGGCCTGAAACTTACTATTGTGTTTCACTTTTGACTATTTTACTGATTTTCAGATTATAGCAAATCCTGCAACTTATCTTACAGTATGATATACTTTGAGCTGTGGTCTTTCCTTTAGTCATTCTCTGGAAACTTTGTTGCACTCTTTGACATAAATTCTACAGACTGATTTTCAGGTCTTGCTGGGTCCCATTATGCCACCTCCAAACGGAGGCAGCTAAAATCATCTTCCTCTTTCGTGTTTCTTGTCATACTGAGCTTAACCTTGTGCAGCTTCCTTTACTCTTCCACATCAAATTCAAGTATCTTGTAGTTATTTTGAATATCCCACAGGTTAGTGCCCTTGTCTGAGACACTGCACCTGTTTGCTGTACCACCTACATTATTCCCCCCAAAGGCAGAACAACTTTGGAGTCTTCAGGTTCTTCCACATCAGCCTGTTGCCTTTCTTGCACTGGACATTTCCCTTGTGCTCCATGCTGTCTGTTAAATATCTGCTCTGTCTTCATATGGGTGGTGCTGTAGTACTGTGGTCATGAATTAGACCTATTTTGGCAAACCCTTCAGAAATCTTCTACTAGAAGTTAACTGATTAAATCAGAAATGAAGCACTTGGTAAACTGGTTAAAGAGGATGGAGACCGTTGTGAGAGCTGACCTCTACTTTGCACTTCTGCTTTAGACTGTGAGCTGCTTTAGCATGAGAGCGGCTCTCGGGTTGGTTTTTTTTTGTTGTTGTTGTTGTTTTTTAAACTGAGCTGTAAGAGCTGTTAGGTTGCTTTGTGATGCTGGGCATGTAAAAATATTTGAAAAAGTTGGAAAACAACATTTTTCTATGAGGTGGAAAAAAAACAAACGAGCTTGGCAGTCCTGTTGGGAAGAAAGGAGTGATGAGACTTCTCTTGTGAATGATGCACCAAAGCTATTTCCAAGCTGAAACAGAAAAGAGGCTCATAGTAAAAACAAGGAAGGGACACCAAGGTGTTGGGAAGGCTAAAGAATGAAATTGAGAATTTCCGCATTAATAAGACACTCAAAATGACCGCAAAGCAAACAATACAGTGAATGTATGGGAATTATTTAAATGTATGCTCTAATAATGTGTTTTGTTTTTGGTTCATTCAGGGCAGCACAATTATCTGTGTGCAGGAAGGAACGACTGTATCATTGATAAGATTCGGAGGAAGAACTGCCCAGCCTGCCGATTACAGAAATGTCTACAAGCTGGAATGAATTTAGGAGGTAAGCAGAACATTAATAGTTTTCTCTCATAATTTGATTAGGCAAAAATATTGGAAATGGCAGCCTTTTATAGTTCTGGCAGCTGCACAGTCTCAGAAATTTAAGGTGGAATTATCTTAGAGAAGTGCTAAATAGTTAATAAACTATTGTCATTCTAAATCTCTAAATCAGTTTTTAGAGATATGTATTTCATGTCTCCGAAAAAAAAAAGTGGGTGTTTTATGGTGACAGTAATTTTAGTGGAATCTCATATAGCTAAAAGTGTTAAGACTTCAAGGATTATGTGCTTTTTTTGGTGATGAACCCTCTCTAGAATATTAAAAAACATTTTACATCATCATGAAAAGCAAGTTTATGTCAAGTGATACCTCTCAACTTCTGTTATTCATTCAACATTTAGATAGGTTTATTTCTGCTGCAGTATGGATGTGCAGTTATTAATGATGGTACTCCATAATTCATATGCAAAAAAAAAAAAAGGCAGAACTTTTTAATTTATCAAAGGCTTTTTGAAAGCTGCATTATAACAGAGCTTTTAGTAGTCATTTGCCATTGTTTTAGTTGTCATTTACAACCTCTACAGTGTAGGCTGTGTTTCAGAAGGCATCTTATTACAAGCCGTCCCTAAGCAAATTGTACTGTAAATCATTTATTGCGATTGCTCATAATATTCATTCCATATATAAAAAATATTGTCTGAAAATTGGGATGTGGGTACTTGCTAAGATTCCCTTCCCTGACACACAGAGTGGCCGTTATATTAAAATGTTTTCCGTGCTTACTACCTGGTCATGTTTATTCCTTCAAAGCATTTTCTGTCTTACAACTTGCTGTTTTTTTATCTGCTTGGACCTAACCCTCCTAGTGGTCTGGCTTAGTTTTACAGACACATTTATCTTAGTGTCTTCTATAGGTTACACAATGTTATATAAAATGCTGGCTCTTGCCTTCTGGCTAATAGTTTTTATCTTCTCCCAAATCCTCTTTTTCTGTCCTGTCTCCTGGCAAAAACCCTCCAGTACACCCTTCCTCACTTGAAGGTAGCCCTGCCTTTTTTCCCTCTGAGCCTCTTTAAGCTGCTCTCAGAATTTGACACGCTGCGGTGCTGCCCAGCTCCTCGGAGGCGCCTTGGTCCTGCTTCCTCCCAAAGCCGGGACCGAATCGCGGCACGCTGCTCTCCGCCAGCTTCGTCGCCTCATGTTGGTGCACGCCGCTGAATTAGCGAGGGGAGCAGAGCGTGGGACTCGTTTCCTGGGGCAGAGCTCTGCGTAGCAGCTCCTTCGTGCCAAGCTGCTGCGGAGCTGGGAAGGGAGCAAGCAGCCCAGCTCTGCGGGTTTCTAGAAACCTTGCTGCAGCCCCGGGCAGCTCGTGGGAACCCCTGCGGTGCCCTGCACGCTGCCTGCACGTCTGCTATAGGCACGCGTTCCTGTACATGTGAAGGGTTTCTGCCTGCACAGTTTAAGGCTGCTGTCCTGTTCGGTAATCTTTTAGAACAGAAACTTTGTCCTTGTACCCCTCTGACACAGGAGGAGTACAGGAGGCCGAGTCCAGCTCTCCAAGGTACAGCTGGCAAGGAGTTGAGCTTCAGTGATTTAGTTGTTCTGGTGATTGTCTCCCTATAGAGAAACTAGAGTAAAATTCACATTCTTTTGAATGCCACATAAGGAGCTAGAGTGGCTAAAAAGATCTTTGCAGCGTGTGGGTGGAGGAGATAGTAGGGGAAAGGCCGCGGACATAGGTGCTTTGCATTCCTCTGAGTAGAGAAAACATGTTGGAAGTGCAGGGTTAAGCTGCAACCTGGAGACAGTATTACAGTTTAGAGGACCCCAACAGTTGCCAAATTAGGCTAATGGACCTTTCAGCCCTCAAGCTGGCCCAGAGCTGCTAGGAACCGTTAGGGCTTCAAGCCATTAGCCGCTCGGGCCCTCCTCCTTCCCAGGCTGGGAATTCTGCCTCTTGGGAGGCAGCAGAACCTCGCGGGCTGAACCACGGGGACTGTGTGCGCTCTTGCAGGGCTTCGTGTACGACGGCGAGCAGCGTGAGCAAGGAGCTGGCAATGGCAAGCACAGCTATTAATGAAGATTTGACAGCAGTAGTTTTCTGTTCTCATAAATGTCTACGTTTTAGTATTAAATTTTTTTCATAATTAAGTTGAATATACAGAGTCTATTCATATATGTTGTAGAGTATACATCATAGCTTGTAGTTTCATATGTGGCTGATGGTCAGCTTAGATTGCCAAGAATTTATATTACTCAAATAAAGAAAAAACAGACTTTTATCTGCTTCTAGTTTGTACTTATAGGCAAAATGTGCAAGTATTTTGCTAGGCATTCTGATCAGCAAGGTTCTGGAGGAAAATGATTTTATAAATGCGATTTAGTTTAAATCCTATTTGCAGCATAGTACTCTGTAGCTGAGTCACGTTGCACAATCCTATGCTTTTTGTGCAGTAAATGTAATTTAGCTCGCACTCTCCAACTCGAAGCGAGGTAAACACAGAAAGCCAAGTGCACCAAAGGTGCCCGTGTATTTGGCTCATGAGGAAACTGGGAAGATGTTATGCAAAAGGGTCCCCAGCACAGCTCAGGGCTGCAGCGTGCTGCAGGTTGCTGAAGCTGTGCACCTTCTTTTCCCCACTTACGCATAGTTGGAGTTATTTATTCCCTCACTTTAAAAAAGGGAAACACCAATTGATGTAGAAGAAAAATACTGCTTTGGAGAACAAGGCCCTGTCTCCCCTGCGTCAGAGAAGGAGTTGCCTCTTCTGCCTCCCTCTGCATCCGCAGGTCAGAGTGAAGGGCCCCAGGCTCCTGCCGAGCTGCAAGTTACTGCAGTAGGATGTTTTATAAAGTACAGAAAGAACATTTTGTAATGTGAAAGTTTGCTATCATCTTCCTACTATTACTGAAGATACGCATCTCTCTAGTGATAAAACGGAAATCAAGAGAGTTTCCATGTTTCCTGCAATAAATTTTTCACAAACTTTCATTAATCTATTTTTTTTTCCTGCTAGACTTCTTTTTTTCATAATCTTTCCCTTTCTTTTTAAAATGTTCATTCCTTTGTTTACTCTGTCAAAGGTATGTTTTGATCAGATATGTTCAGCATGCTGTTTTTTTTAAAAAAAAAAATGTTTTGCTGTGTGGCAGCATGCCATGCTTTAAGCACCTTCTACAAAAATATGTATAATTCAGTGATATAAAATACACCTTTTCAGGAAGGCTCAGCCAAATTAATGCAGCAGTTTTACTGCATACCTCCTTCTTTTGTTTGTTCAAACATTGTACTGTTCCCCAAGCTCTTACCCTCTAATGCTCCTCAGAGAATTATTCATCAAGTCAGCAAATAATTTACCTAATTATGTTCTTTCACAATTTTTCTGTTTTGATTTTGTGAGAAGCACCGGCAACCTGTAATTTCTCCAAAGCTAAGGTTGCCAAATATTGAATTAATTCATCAGCCTTGTTTCTAGAAAGTGCATGTGCGCCTGCAGCCGTATTCTTCAGCAGGCAGGACTCCCAAACTTTAGCAGGGATCAGAGTTTGTTTGTTGTTTTCTTTTTAAATTCCAGCGCCATATGCTAGACTTAATTATTGGACGAGATTCAGAGTGAGCAACTGCAGTACGAAGGTATGCTGGCCCATTTTTGGTTTATGCTCTTTTCGAGATTCTGTAATTAATTTTCAGTTAATTATGGAGCAGAATGTCTTCAGGAATTGTTAGGTTTCTTCCAGCATAGGTTTGATGAGCTTTGGTAAATCCCTCTCCTCCACACGAGCCATTTTGGTTTGACTCCCAGCTCGCGCTGCCCTGGTCGGACACCCGCGAAACCTGGAGCGGGGAGGTTTGCGACTCCCCCGCGCCCTTCCGGGGCCCGCTTGGTCCTTGCCCTGCTGTGTCACGGAGCGGCCAGGCGTCCCCCGCTCCGCGGCTGCGCGATGTCCCTCGTATCGGCCACGCGCACGGCGGCGTCGGGAGGCCTGCGGCGCGGGACAGCGCAGGGGTGCCCTGCCGCCCGCGGCAGTAAGCAGCGGCTTGCTAAAACACCTGTAACATACATAGGAGGAATAAAATAGATTTCACCTTGCAAATTGCATAGTTCACCTCTCTATCTGCAGAGACCGCCTGTGAAATCTGAGTCTAGCTTTGCATGCATTTACATATGTAAGACACGTCATGCACGAGACACCGTGTGCGATTTAGTTGCAGATATCCTTATTTATGTTTTATACATTAAAATATTTTTCAGGATCTGAAAAATGGACTAAATGAGAGAATCGGTAATAAGATGCAGTGTTTCACTTTTTTTTTTTTTTTGCCCTGGTTACCATTTTCCATTTAATATTAGCAGGGTTTTTAAATTGTGATACAATTTTCAATTATTGCAGCTTATATTTTGTGTTCATCTTTTTGAGAAAAGAGAGGAATAGGTGAGAAGAGAAAAAACACTAAGTATTAGAAAACTGAAAAATAAGAAAAACTTAAATATAGCAAAAATACACACTTTTTCCCTTTTGATTTTCTTGAAAAATTTCTATCAACACTGCAAGTGTAATGTATTTTAAAATGCCAATTAATTTTAACTGCATTTCCTAGGTAGCATTTTCTTCTTCTTTGGGAACCTAGTCGTTTTTATTTTTAACTTGAAAATTCAAATGGGTTTTTGTTAGTTCTTGTAAGAGATCAGTACACAACAGTGTAGTAAGTGGTACATGTTCTTTGTAAAGCAAAACCTCAATTTTGAGGAGGACTTTAACTTTACAATTGTGCTGTCTACCACTGTCTACATTGTCATTAGTATTGTTTCAAAGCATGTTCTTAATGCTTCTGGGTGATACAACTTTAGCAAACATTTGTGTTTGACAGAAATCCATCAAATTACAATTAAAATCTTTGTTATTTCTCATACCAAAAACTGGCCGCTTATTTCCTACTTATTTGCAGCGTAGGATGTGTGGAGTCCGGGTGAGTAGTGCAACCTTGTGCAACCACACCGCCTCCCACTGGGAATGGGGCTCGCAGCGTCAGAGGATCTCACAGGCATTGATTAAATAACAATATTTAAAGCCTCTCCTTTGTACTTTGTGTTTTGCCGCTGATTTTGTTTGAATTATGACGCCAGCTTTGGAAGATGCCCTGCAGTAATCCAAAGGACACAAGTCGCACGCAGCAATGCTTGGTCATGCTCATAAGCAGGTCCGTGTTCTCAGCCCGGCTTTGTTTTGCCCAAGTGTTGCTGGTTTCAGCTCTGCCTCTGCCGAGGGCCCAGCTCCAGCTCTGCGTGTCGTTCCTGCAGGAACAGCTTTCAGGCTTTTGGCAGCGCCGCCGGGACTCGGGCGCCCTGTTCGATGTGCTGGACTCTCCGCAGTGCTGTTCACGGCAGGGGAGCAGAGCTTTTCCGTGCTGGAGCGCAGGTCCTGGCCTGCCTCGCGCCGCGGCCCTCTGCCTCCAGCCCTGAGGGCTTCTCTCTCATTTGCACAGGCTTAGGGGTTGCTCTTTCCTAAGCTGTTCGACTCTCTGCTCGGTATCTCACTTTACTTAGAAACACAAAACGAAGAGAAGTGATCACAGCTTTTTGAGAGGAAGACTTAGGTTTTCCCTGAAACAGTGCAAAAAACCTTTCACAATTGTGCTGCTTTTCCGTGCTGCCCTGTGCCCTAGCAATGGCCCTTGCTCAGGCTCTGCTGCCAGGCGTTTGCTGTCTGCCTTGCATGGGTTCTGCGTTCCCACGAGCTTTCCAGTTTTTCCCTGTGTTATCAGGACTCCGGCCCTCACCTCCAGGATGCTCCTGGCGAGATGACTGTGGCTGTCTCAGGCCATTTTGCTTAGGACTCTGGAATGAGTTGCTGTTGACCTTATGGCGTTTAAAGATGCATAAAAGCAAACAAATCCACGCTAGCTCTTTTCATTTGTTCCGTTGTGTCGCGCTGGAGCGTGCTCTGGTCTTGGACCAGAAGCCTTTGGCGTTCCCAAGGTTCTTTTCCTGCAGCTCTTGGTGTCATTTTGCTTTTTCTTGAATTTTCAAATGTTTTGTTTCCTTTCACTGTGTTCTATTTCCTTTTTTTTTTTTTTTTTCTTCCCCGTGGTTAGGCAGAAATCCTTGCTAAAAAAAGTATGCCTCTGTTTCCCATTCCTCTTCCCAGAGCTGCATGTTCTTCCTGAAGGCCAAGTCTTTGTTCTGCCAGACCCCTTCTGACACCGGCCCTGGTGCTTTGCTTTGGTGTATTTTCATTATTCAGCTCCCTTTTGCTGTGAAAAGCTGTAGGAGCAGGAAGAATTTGTCATCTTAGCTTCAGCTAAGCCATTGCTTCAGAGAGTTTCTGCCTGAGTAAGAAAGCATGACTTTATTTGTCATGTCTGGCACAACTTGGGCCAAATTATGGTGGACTCGCTCTTACAGTGAGCCTGCTACAGCATAATAGCTGTTTTTGTTAAAACCCTCCTCAGTTGTGTACAAGAATCCTGCGAACTGGTTTGAAAGAGCCTAGAGTAAACTTAAAGCAGGGAGAATGATAAAAGGTCTGGAAAATTTGACTGACGAGGATAGATTGAATTGGTTGATAGTGCTTAGCCAAAAATGACTGGAAGGAAAGGTGGAGAGAGAGGGGTTACCAGTGTCTTCAAATACACAAAGTGTTCCTGAAGACAAAAAGGAAATGACCCCTTTTCCATGTCTCTGAAAGCCAGGACAAGAAGTAATGAGCAGCAGGGAAGATATAGGTAAGGAAATGGGAAAGTATTTATAACCATAAGGCAAAGGAAACACTAGAATAGATTGTTTGGAGATATGGAGTCTTTGTCCTTGTGTCTCTCAAAAATTGGAGAAGACAAACTTTTGTCAGAAGTGATGTGGCTCTGGCTTGAGCACGAGGATGGATCACGTCACTGCTAGGGTGTCTTCTGTGTGACAATTAGTAAGAGAGAAATGATCATGATAAGGTAACTTGAACAGAAATCAAAAAAATATGAAACAGTTGCTTCTGTATGACAAGAAGCCTTTTTATGTTTTGACATAATTGATCTTCTTTGCATGAAGTATTCCATGTCTTTGTGCTCTGTGTGTAACATATCTTTTGAAGAAGCAATGATGATAAACTCCAAAAGTCATGTGCTCTTTCTTCTAACATTATGTTGCTTTTTCGATTGTCTGTTAGCTTGGCATTTAACAGGTTTAATTTGGCTGCTGAGCTGTGGTTTATTCAAGTAACGTCACAAGGAAAATTTGTTCAATCGCAGATTATGCTTTAACATGTCAATCTGTTGCTCTTTTCCTTGTCCTCATGTATGTACTTTGCTTCAGAATTACTTTAGCAACTTGTATTTTGTTTTGAATCTTGTTTTCTCTTTCTTTTCCACCAGTTCACAGGTGTATGTTATCCTATTTTTAGTGTCTGTGCTTTGATAGAAAAGTGTGAGAAGAATACCTGGCAAGAATACCTGGCTCAAAAAGCAGCCTTTGGAGCTGGATGTTCGTAACTCGCTGTGAATGGTTTTTTTTACTAAGGATATATGTGAGCAAATAGTTTGAGACTTTTAGAACTATGCAAAAGGCAGGAAGGTAGCGCTTAATAAAGAAAGACAAGGTGAAAGAAGAATTTGGTGTGTTCCTGAGCCATTCAGTTCCATGCAGCTTTCTGGAAATTGGTGTGGCTGATCTGAGTGGTGTGGATGGAAGTCCAGATGGTTCTTTACCATCAATTGTCCTTTTCCTCCTCTCCCCACTTCCTCCCAAGTCCCTAAAGTTTTCAGAATCGAAGCCTTCTTGCCTGGACACTGTACAAGGTCCTAAGGATGACCTTGTAGAAAGTGAATTTGCAAGACCAATCCACCCAGTAAGCAGAAGTGTCAAGGGGCAAAAAATAGATAAGAATGTGGGGCAGTTCTGTCTTTAAAACCTAATAGCTGTCAAATGTGAAAGAAAGAGCTAAGAACATTCTTGTATGATGTCTGGATCTGCACAAGGCGCAGGCACATACAAGGCACATACTCATTTTAGTCATTATTGGCATTTCATACACAACTTCACCTTTAGCAGAACTCAGAATTGTATTACTACCAATTATGAAGCAATATTCAATCTCATGGTTCAGATCATGCATATGGGTAATATCATCAAGTTACATTTTCTCTGGAAAGGTGCTTAATATCATTAATATTTGTTAATACAAATAGAGTGTTTTGTTACTATGCAGGGTGATTTAATAAAGTATTTTATTAAAGTATTTTTTATATATATATATATGTTATAAATAATCATGAATTGGATGGGTGAAAAATATGACTGATAAGACTGCTGGAGATAAACAGTCAGCTTGTATTTCACAGATAGTGTTGCTGTTTTGGGAAGGGGAATAGATGATTTCTAGAAAATGAGATAGACCAGCGCCAGAATGTATGAGACTTAAGGTCATTTGAGAGAAATCTGAGATGATGAACTCTGGGGTATGGAAATCATGCAGGTGAGGAGATGAAGTATGTCAAAGTTTTGTTTCTTGTGAAAAATAATAATGGTAATGTGATGTATTGTAACGTAACCAGAAAGACCACAAAAGGAAGTGCAGCACTTAACAAAGCTGAGTTCTAGTAACTGTGGTGTAAGAACAAAAATGAAGAATTCAAAGCATGGCATACGAGTGGAAGCGTGAACTCTCAAGACATGGCATGAGAAGTGCTGCAGAAGTGTTTGCTTCTCGATGCTTTTGGAATATTCCAAAAACGCTGTTGTGTAGCTGTGCCTCCGGTGTAAATACAGAGAGGATATTTGACATGCAGTAAATGTCTCCAGTACTGTATCAAAGGGAACTGAGATATCTTAGTTTAGTGATTGGAATAAAGGATGCATAAATCACAGTATGCGCTTAGCATTGGATATGGACCCAAATAAAAAGAGGAAGAGAAGACTTGGACGAGGAACGTCTGCAGAATGTTGGATGAGTGTCTTGGGAGGGAGGATGTCGCTTGGCGCAAGGCAGAAACCAGTGACTGCAGCCAAGAGCGTTCAGTCTGGCATCGCGGAGGAGGAGGAAGTAAAACTGCTCGCTCAAGTTTTCCTAACTTTGTTTTTCCCAATTTTTAGCAATAATTTCTCAAGCTGGTGTTGTTTTACTGCTATGGGACTCTTAGAGTTGTAAGCTGCAAATATTGGAGTTGTAGGTCACCAGTTCTTTGTGTTCGTCATTGGTGGTTTGATACTAGTCTTTTTAAGTCTGAGAAATAGTCAAAACTGGTGATGCATTTAGTAGACTATGCTTAGCACCAGAATCATTGAATTTGCTATATATTTGGAGAATGAATAAATACTCAGTAAGATATGAGTTATGGGAGCATTTGAAAAGGAGTGATTAAGATCGGCTTTCATCAAAATTATAATCTTCTTTTGTAAGCTTTTTAAAAAGTTTTGTTTGTTGGATGATTTAAATATTTAGAAAATACATTTCTTTTGAAATTAATGAAGAAGCACAAGAGGGAGTTTTATACACCAAAGTGTGAGCTGAGAGACTGTATTATGTCAGTTTAGGATTTTATATAAAATATATGTGAGGAAATTTTTCATACTTTAGCCATTTCTCATTAAAAAGCTTTATCAAAAACAGCTTGATTTAATTTTAACAGGAAACCACTAATTGGCATTTGGTAAAAGTTGTTCCCACACAGGGAGGAGTACCCCTATGAAACTGTTATTTTTCAATTAATTATCACTTTGAGGATTGCTGAGAAACAAGCAAATGTGTTAGACATTTTCCCTGACAAGCTAAATATTCCTGTAAAGTACACTTTGGAGCTCAGCTTTCTTTTGTCACTTTGGTCCGTTAGCTCTTCACGAATGTGTAGCCTGAAGCTCAGCATGGCTAAAAAGAGAGATCTTTCCCTCTGCCTTGTTCCCAAACCTTCCTTGGTGCCCTCCCTCCTTGCTCGCTGGGGTGCACATCATTGTCCTGTGCGTCAGGCAGGTTGGTAGCCTGACCTTCATCTTTGGATCTCGCCACAAAATGTAAGAGGTTTGACCTGGGCTTTCACCTTCCTTTTCGTAAAATACAACTAAGACGGCTTCTGTGGCGTCTCTGCAAAGCTGCTGCTTTTGCAAGTGCTGTGAAGGGGGTCTGTGCCCCGGGTCGGCGCTGTGGCCGTGCGTGCGCCGTCCTGAATGCTGTGTGCGAAAGGCACAGCACTGCACAGCAACCTGAGGCTGTTCCAAGGATGTGTGCAGACACGTGCTGTGCTGAGCTGCCTGTAGGTGTTTCAATACTCGGTTTATCCAGCCATATTATTAAAGTATACTTTTAAATTATTAAAGTATGTTTTTTAAAAATGTCATTAAATGGGAGCATAATTGCTTGAAATAGTGCTTTCAAAAAGCAGCTCTGAACGGTTTGCTTGTCACCCTGGAAGGGCATCTGAAGTTGGAGGCTGTTGAGGGTCAGTCCTGGGTCTACAGTTTCACTAATTACTTGGATAACAAGATCAAGAGCAAATATAGAAACCTACAGATTAGGAAGTCCTCCTAAGGCTTTTTGAGGATGGTATCAGAATTGCGAAGCATCTTCAATTTTAATGTCTGCAGTCAGCATGATAACCCTTGCCGTTTACTGAAAAGGTTACACTTAGAAGGGAGATTTCAGGTGTGCAAGTACGAAATAACTGAGCGTAGCTGTTCAGAGAGCTGCAGAGAAGAAAGAGGCATGGTAGCAGAATAGGTGGTATGTTAAATATGCGTCAGCAATCTCGAACTGTTGCAAAAGCAGACAAGTCTCTTGGTGCTAAGTCATCGCTGTGCTCTGGGCAGAGCTGGCAAGCGATGGCCAGATGGCTGTGTCCGGTTTCAGTTGTGAGGCTGGGGAGCCATGGGGGTCCCATGACAAATATGATGAATTTGTCATATACGTTCCTGTGCTGGCATCATGCCTTTAGAAAGATGTATAGAGAGCTGAGACAGCCCAAGGAACAATAATGATAAAAAGAAGCTAAGGAAAAAAATGTAATCGTTAAGGAAGAGTAGAAGAAAGTGGATATGTTTTGGTGTAGAAGAGGGAGAGTTATTAAGGACATAATAGCAGTCTTTCAATACATGAAGTGGTGCGAAAGAGGGAATGCTAAGTTGTTCTTCGTGGCCACTGGGGGAAGGTTGATAGAAAACTGTGAAGTCAGCAACTGGAAAAGGATGTAATGTAGGAATTATGGGGGAATAATGGTTAAATGGCCAAATGTTGGAGAAAAATGAGGGCTATTGCAGAGTTCCCTTTACTGTGGATTACTAATGGAGTGGGGTGGTCAAAATACGGTTGAAGCTGCCCTAAGCAAGAGGAGACACTGCTATGCAGGTGTTGTGTCTCTGCTCCGCGCTGCTGTACGGGAGCAGCACTGCACTGCACTCTGCACGAGAACCTCCTGCAAGCAAGGCAAAATGCACACGCTGGGAAACTGTCCTAGAAGTAAGCAAAGGAACAACCTATAAATAAAGTCAGTTTCATTATTTAAATCAAACTAGAATCAAGATCCAAAATATGTTAAATGAATGCAATGAAAAAGATGTAAATAATGTAGATTAAAGCATACTTCAGGAGATTTTTTTTCTTCTGCTGCCATCCCCCTTTTTGGTATGCTAAATATGAATTAAGAGCAGGAATTAAATTTATAGATGTGCTTGGCTCTTTACAGAGTCTAGCCAAAGGCAAATAAAATGTGACATATCCATAGATCAAGCATTTATTCCTTGTCTTCCAGCTGTTCAATGCTGTCAGATGGAAGTGATACTTATTAATTAGTAAGCAGGTGTGAATGATGTTGGAAATGCCAAATTATGCCATTATTGCAGCTGTACCTACCATTTTGCTTTACTGAATTCAATCTTGGGCTTTGTTCTTTTTCTCAAGTAAAAGATGTGTTATGATTGCTTCTGTTGGTGTAGGATAAGAAAGTTTTCATTGCTTTGTTAATAGAACTAAAAATTCTACCTATATACTGATTCATAGACTTACAACGCTGCTGTAATTTTTCTACTTTCTGCTTCCCCTGGGTTTGAACTGTCAGGAACATCTTTTAAAATTGGTCTAACTTTTTTTTATTAAATAAATAACCTTTTTTTTTTTTTTTTCCTGCCACCACAGGCCTTGACTGTTAGGCAGCTGCAGCCTCCATTCTTCATATATTTGGATGAACTGTTGGCCTCATCCGCATATCCCAAATGTCACAACAGAAATTATCCTTGGAGGGCCACAGTTTTGGTCGTGTGCCCTACCTCATCAATTTAAGCGATCTTGTGCTTCCTTTTTCAACCCCGGCTGCTTCAGGTGCTGCTTTTCATGGGGGGGGTTCTCACCTTGCTCTGTGCAGCCAAACGGGGATAAGTCGGCTCACGTGTGCCCCTCTCCCCAGTCTGCGCCTGCATCCTGCCCTGGGGACAGTGTCCCAAGTTCAGGTCTAGAGGTTTTTCACCTTCTGCAGCTACCGGAATCAGTCGAAGGAAGCTTTAGGATCCTGTCTTTGTTGTTCACTCCTTCATTTCCTGGAGGATAAAAGGTGCAGGCATGAATACGCTTTGTAGAACTAATGGGATGACTTTTCAGATCTTGTTTATATTATTGCTCTTCACTTTATCCCATGAATTTGTTGTGCGTGTGTGTATGTACGTGTAACGTGTCTCTGATATTATCTAGAAATTTCACAGTGAAATCTCATGCCCATTGTGCTAGACACTTAAATGGGGAAAAAAAAAAAGTTCTGCACTAAGATAGCTCTAAATTTTCATATATGTCAAGATACAACAGGTTTGCGGGAAGGGAAGCAGACTATTTGTGGTAGCAGTAAAATAGCTAATGAGAACAGATGTCAGCTTGCTGAAGTAAGAGACGCAAAGGCATCAGGCAAACGTGATGAAAAGATTCAAAGAAGGAAAAATTGGCATTTTAGTGGGAGCCCTTATCTGTACACGGGTAGAAGCAAGGAAGAAGCGTGTATGTTTGGTGAGGCCTTGGAGGAAAGTACCCAAAGGCTGTTGTCTTGCCATCAGGAGAGTGGACAGCTCGACCTCCTGGTACCTCTTACGCTCTGAGCATCATTGGTAACTTTTAGAGGGGAGAAGCAAGTAGCAATGGAGGGATATGCATCAGAGCTCTGAAACATTTGTGATGGGTTTGAAGGGAAAACAGAACATTTGCTGGGACTGGAGAGGAGGTGGTTTTGTTGTTGAGGTGCAGAGCTTGAGCAATGATCTTGGGCAGCAGCCTGCATGGAGGAGCTGAAGGATCGGGAACGTAGGTACCGCAAGCAAGGTATAGACTCAGAGGAGACTGAGTCAAAACCAATCCCTTGGATGTGGGCGAGGAGGAGGATTTTGATACGTAAGGCTGATAAAAATGTTTTTCTGTTCAATCCTCAAACTCCCTAGATCACCGATGGTTTTATGCAAATGAAAAATTATTTGAAAAAAATCTCAAATTATAACAGCTTAAACAATAATCTCTTACATTGTTTGAAATGCATATAACAAACCTTCTTTCATTTGTCTTTTACACGTACTTACTGCAAGTTCCATTTTTTCTTCTTTTTCTCTGTTTTTCTTCTTTTTCTCTACCTCTAATTATGCTGCTTCTTTTATCTTTTGTATTGCTTTCTTTTTCTCCCTCTGCTTTTGTTACTTCTTTCAGCCACTACCTTCTTTGCGGTCTGTTCTCAGCCTTTTTCTGTGCTCTGTGATGTGTCTTTCTTGGTTCCCACCTTTCCTTCTACTCTGTTCTCTGCTTTCCTCCATAGATAACTTGTTTTTATGATGTGCTGATTGACTCACATGTTTTGCAGTATAGATGAAATTCAGATCTGTTTGGTCAGTTTGATGGTATTCTGGCAGAGCTTTGCGAATAATAAATAAAGCATTAGCTTAGTCTTCTCTATCAGGTCTTTAGCTAGGCAAATAATTGTTTTTTGATAGACAGCAGTGGAGCCATTCTCTAAATATCATCTTAAAAAATACCTGATTCTGGAGGACTATCCATTGCAAGTCTTTCAATTCACATATAATTACAGATAACTTTCCATACTTCTTAATTCCCATGAGAATATGGGGTGCTTATGTGAATTTACAGCATATTTTAGATTCTTAGCTGCTAAATCTGAGTACTAATACAATTCTGCAAACAAGATGTTACAGTGTTACGGAACCATTGCTTTAATCACAATATTTG
Organism: Nothocercus julius; assembly: GCA_013398735.1. NCBI lineage: Eukaryota > Metazoa > Chordata > Aves > Tinamiformes > Tinamidae > Nothocercus > Nothocercus julius. The sequence goes on from VZSV01000024.1 coordinate 2,068,320, forward strand.
TACTCCGTAATCTATTATTGATACCGTTTTGCTCTTCGGTGTTTTTGGATCCCATTTCTTTAGCAGTGATGCTGGTGAAAATTAATTTAGAGCCTATGAGAAAAGTTACCAGATTTGTGTCATGTGGGTCCGTAACTTAACTCATATGTATTTTCTGGGGGCAGAGGGAACATGGATTTCCTCCCTCCAAACATGTACAGCATGTGCAAGTTCACCGTGGATTTCTTAAAAAGAGTCTGTAGTAGCTTGCTGGTCTTCGAACTACCCCAAAACCTCCAACGCGACCCCTAAGCATCAGGAACGCCTTTGGTTTGTGACTGGCGTTTGGATTCGTTTGTGTTCAGAAAATAAGGTACAATGGGGACAGTTAGTACGTGCACTTCATGTCCCGTTAGGCGGCAGCAGCAGCGTCGTGCGCAGCCGCCCGAGCGCGGGCCGGGCCGGCACCGCGGAGCTGCAGCCGGGCAGCCCTGGGTTCGGGCTCAGCGGTCTCGCTGGTGACGGGTCGGTGCTACGGAAGCGCTAAGCCAAAGCGCAGTTCACTCGTTTCCTGCCAGTGGCTTTTCTCAAATGATTAAGTCTAGCCTTTTTGCTAAGCCGTAAGACTGAGACTGTACTAAGGGGGAACGAAAATTCCCTTACAGCGTGAGCAGTGCTTAAGACCGTGCTAAAGTGATTTTAATCCAGCAGCTCGGGCTTCCTCGGCGCCTCTGTAGGAATTCCCCCGTCCCTGCCGAGGCAGATGGCATTAACGTGCGGGGCGATAAACAAACACGCTCCTGTTTTCGATTTGCTGTCACTGAGGTCTTCCAAGCACTTGGAACAAGATGCGGTTTTGAGGAACTTCCAGGCTTTTCTTTGAATATGTTGGACAGAAGCCTGCTTGTATAAAATCCAGGTAAAAGTTTGCTTCTCCCTTCCAGGGGAGCAGGGACTGCTATTTTTAGTCAGACTTGCAGCTCATTATGCTATATACCATTAGTGCACTCAATTATACTGTAATTTATTGTTAGGGCTATAGGCAACATCTGTTGGATGTGCTTTTTGAGAGTCCAGCTGCATGTTACTTTTCAGATACTTCACCTAATTTCTTTCTTTGTGTGTGCGTATGTGGTATACAAGACAATCTAAAATACTTGCTCAAAAAAAATCTGGCAGATACTTAAGGTGTTAACCTGAGATGTCTTTGCAGTTCGCCTTTCACTACTCTTGTTCTTCTCCCACTGTAACTGATCTCAGATGATTTAACGTACAGGGATTACAGTGCTGTTTCCTGGCTCTAATAACACTGAACTCCAGATGCAAGAAGTCCTGCCGTTAGAGATGATAATGCGCAGTCCCTGGCTGCGCTGCGGCCAAACTCTCGTCCTTACCCCGAATCACTGAACAGGCTTAAGCTGCGCAATGTGAAATTTTGTGTTTCTTCCCGAACACTTACTCACAGCGTCTCAGGAGTTTGCCCGTGTCAGTTCTCCCCAGCATGTCCCCAGTAATGAACTGGTTAACGTGGAAAAGAGAGTTTTCTGCCCTTCTGAATGCTGAGCGCTAGCGGCAGACCTCGGCCCAGCGGGAGCGCGCCGGCAGCCGTGGGGCCTGGGTGCCCGGCGCCGAGCTCGCCCTGCCTGCGCGTGGCGCTCGGGAGCCCTCCTGGGCACTTCTGAACCACTTCCAGCACAACAAGTGGGATTTCTGGTGGGTGCTTTCTTCCCCGCTCTGATAAGAGGGGGATTTCTCAGCTTTGGTTCAGCTGCTATTCCAATTAGCGAGGAAATGTGAAAAACACCTTCAAAAGCTAAACTCAAGAGCACTTCTCTGAGCTTGTATTTAATCTTCAGTTGTTGGTTTCTGTGGGAGTTACCAAACCAGTTGAGCTGGAGTACTGGCGTGAAGCCAAATGAAAAATACAGTTTTCTTCACTGTAAACATGACTGTCAAGCAGTAATGTTTTTCTCAGCTTCATTTTAAAGGCATTATAATGGAAGAAAATGAAACTAAAACACATTTTTATGCCAGTGTTGTACATGGAAGAATGTTATTTCCTTTCTTTTAATGAAAAACTCATAGAGAATGGAACATAAAAATTATGTCTTAATAGTATGTAATCAGTTATCTGTGTTGCTAGATACTTGATAGAGTTGTTAAACCAATACATTTCTTATTCTGTTTTTTTTTTCATCTGCAAACATGAAAGATATGTAAGTTCTTTATTTTTAGTCCTGTTTTGATAACAGAAAAAAATAGGGCCTGATAAAACTTAATGAATAATAACAGCAAACATTAATCTCTATCTGCTCCTTCAGGCTTTATTTTTAAACTCTTCTTTAGTGGCCAACAGCTCTGTTAACTTATCATCAAGTATTCCACTGAACTTGGCCATCCTCGCTTTGCTCTTGGGATTTAGGTTTTTTTAGATTTAGTGTAAAGTTCAGCTTTGCCCTTCTAAGGTAAATGCAAACTATATTTAATACAGTGATTTCCCTCTATGTAGTCCTGTAGGTAGAACTGCAGCAGATGCTACATTTTCACTTACTTCTCAGCATTAAATTTGAGAATTGTCTGCCTTGCCTGTGTGTACCTCCCTGCATGAGGAAAGCTTGTTTAACAAAATGTCTGATCAGCTGCTGCTTTGTAAAATGGCTTTTTGGGTCCTAAGAACAGAAATTGCCTCTTGAAGAAGGATATCTGCGTCCATGCAGCTCAGTGCAGCAGAGGGTGATAAATCCGTCAGCTGTGCTTCCCTGTGCAAGGAGCGGGACAGAATGTCCGTATGAGCTTTCTTAGGAGTTCCGTGATAGAAAGTAAGAAATAGGAAGGGGCTCTGAAGGGCTTTCTAATCTATCCTGTCCCTTGAGACAGTCAGCTGTAGCAAAGCTTGTCCTGACGGCTGTTTGTCTCACTTCTTGTTATAACCTCCAATGATGGTGACTGCAGCGTCTCCCTACTATAATCTGTTCTGACATTTCACTTCCAGATTATTAGGAAGTCTTTGTAAAAAAATACATGGCTGGACAATTAATAGGATTTACAGCTAAATTTGAATTGGGCTGGTAAGGTTTTATTTGCATATTTAATTCCTGTATTAAAAAATACAGCCTGCCTCAATTGGTCTAACTACTTAGAAGCATAGAGAAACTATGAAATTGTTGCAAGCCCCAAAATAAGCTGTAGACAAGTTTGAAAGAGCACAAGTTGCAGAGAGCTCTCTGGCGGGCTCTGTAGATCCTCTGTAGCGCTATGGGGATGCTGAAGCCGCAAGGAAGCTGCTGCTCCCGTTGCATCCGCCCTGCCGCTGCTGCCCGGGAATGACGCCGAGCGGACATTGGCACGCGCGCGGCGGCGCTCGCCGCTGACAAACAAGGTCTTGAAGGAGCTCGGTCAAACAGCTGTTGTTTGACTTTCATCTTTGAAACCTGAATATAATTCCTTACCGCTGCAGCGAGTGTTTACATTAAATATTACTATTTTATAGTGAAACATTACTATTTTATACAGTAATCTCCTGGATTTTCTCCGCCAAACAAGCGCTCGCTGGAGCTCGGGGTGAGCCAGCTCCGGAGAGTTCAAGGTGCTGTGGATAATAAGGAAGCGTGGGGAACAACAGGCTATTGTTGTGCTCAGGCGGGTATTGTCCTGAGCCTGCGTGTCCCGGCCCAGGGTGGTGTGGGTGCAGTCCATGGGCGTGGGCTGGCTGGCCCGCAATCCTATGGATACCCAGACACCCACGGCTGCCCTGGGAAGCAGGGATCTCGGAAGAGCAGCAGCAGCTCGACTGTAGACAAGGTTTCCCTAAAAAAAAGGTGGAGTTTGAGGAAGAAAGTGAAGCAGTAGCGTGGATCTTTACAGGATTTTTTTTTCATAGACACTGTAAGAGAAGTAGTAGCAAGCACAAAGTGCTTGTTTTGAAAACTTCCTGGGAAGTCTTGGCATGGTGTGCGGCGCTGAGGGGGAAGCCAACAGTTTGATAATGGAGAAGAGAGACTGAGGTTGGCCAGACTGAATGCAGAAAAGGCACCTTCATTTAAGGAGATAGGAAACAGGGAAGGGAATTGATGAAGGGGAAATCTAGAGAAGATGGACTTGGTACAAGGGATGGACTAAGGATGTTTGCAGGAGTGTTCTCGAAAGAGCAAGATAAGCTGTGTTTATTGATGCCCATAAAAGGCATGTTGCAATAATCAAGAGACAGGAAGATAAAAGTCCAGACAGGAGTTTTAGCAGCATATAGATAGATAACAAAGTACGTATTTGAGAGCAGTTACTCTGAAAGAGCTGTCAACATTTAAATGTAGTTCATTATTTATGGATTTTAAAGATTGCTTTACTTACCTTTTCTATGGTTTCAATGCATTCTGTTTCCAAAATCATGCTCAGTACCTTGATGCCGCCAGTCTGACTGCTTGGTGGGGTACAGGGAGAGCTTTCAGGTAGCTGGTGCCTTTTACACCATGTCAAACAAGAGGGTGTCGCTGTCTCGAGTTCACACTGTGTTTAACATGGCACCAATATATTTGGCCTGTGCTGATTAAAAGCCAAATGACATGATTGCAGTTATCCCTTGTGGCCCTAAAACCCCTGAGCCTGTAATAGGAAGAGCCTGCGGCACCGTCCTGAGCACTGTCTATTCCAGGGAGCTGTGGGCCTAGGAAACTTGCCAGTGTTGGAAGGGGCCAGCTTCACGTAATACCACTCCAGGGACCTTAGATCCTGGGGTGACCCTAATTGCAGATAGAAGCCATGACACTGAAGGGGTAGATGGAACAGGGCAGATAATACAGAGCACGTTGTGCTGCCTGTTTTGGTTATATTATACCCTAATCATGAGAGAGGCATTGTGCTAAAATATGTTTTTACCAAAGCAGAAGTTTGACCTAAAATTAAATACAAAAAATAAAATGAATAAATATTTTTTCTCTATCCATTGAGATCAGTGGAAAATACTTCCTAGAGCTCAAAAATGTAGACTAGTCAATAAGCTGTTAGAACAAGGGGGAAGCATTCTTACTATGCCCTTGGGTACCGTCTGACCATGCTCTTGGGCTTTTTGTTTGCTTGTTTGACTGACTTGTCCTGTTCTGTATTTCCCATTCTTCTCTCGCACCGCAAGAGATTTCTGCTGGGGAGGAAGCAGGGCTCTCTGCCTGCTTACATATCTGTGCTTCACATGGCGATGTTGGGAAGGGAACCCACAGAGAAGGGCTGGCATCTCTGCAAAGAGTGGATGCATGCTGGCATTGCTGCCTTCCAAGAACACAGAGTAAGAAAAATAGGGAGGGTAGCATTAAAACCAAAAAAAAAAAAGAAAAGAAAAGGAAGAAGGCAAATCGTTAGAGAAATGTTGACAGCAGTGAGAGAGGTGTCACACAAGGCTCCATATTTTCTGTTTTACTTGGTTAAATATTCATAGAGTTGCTTCAAAACTAGCCAAGAGAGAGGGTGAAGCCGTTAAGGAGGTATGAAAGCAGGAGAAGCAAAGAGATCTGACTAGACTAGACTGTTCACTGACTACATTTGCAGTTGAGGCACAGCCAGGGTGTGAGCGAGGACTCGAAAGCTTTGGAGGGCTCCAGGTCTACTAATTTTAGGCATTGCCAGTGAGATTTCTTTTGATTACTAAGTGCAACGGAGAATGTGAATTACAGACTTGTTGGTGATAAATGATTCATGCAAGCTACAAAACAAATAAACTTCTGAAATGTTTAATCAGCACAACCACGGTAACTAGGATGTTATGTGCATATCTGCATAGAGACAGAGAGAAATGCAGATTAGCGGCACTTTTCTCCTTTCACATACAGTGAGGGACCAAAAGGCAGCTTGTGTGTTTCTTTGGTCCTTTCTCCAGGGTAAGAGTACTGCTACAGGGACATATTTCTTAAGGTTCTGGTGCTTTCTGCATCTACTTCACTTCGGAAGTTTGAGATGGTGCTTCTGATTTGGTTTTCCAAAAGCCAGGACTACACAGGGCTTCTTGCTGACTTGGGTTTTGGTTTTTGTTCTGTTTGTCTTTGCAGCCAGGAAGTCCAAAAAGTTGGGGAAATTGAAAGGGATGCATGACGAGCAGCCGCAGCAGCGACAACAGCCACCGCCCCAAAGCCCAGAGGAAGGGACTACGTACATTGCTCCAGTAACTGAGCCATCTGTAAACACAGCACTTGTCCCTCACATGTCTGCTATTTCACCAGCACTTACTCCCTCTCCCGTTAAGATCCTTGAAAGCATCGAACCAGAGATTGTGTATGCAGGATATGATAGTTCAAAACCAGATACAGCAGAGTACCTGCTCTCCACTTTAAACCGCCTGGCTGGCAAGCAAATGATTCAGGTGGTGAAGTGGGCAAAGATACTTCCAGGTAGGAATGTGCTTCATTTGATGAAATTTCTCTTCAGTTTTCCTGGTAGCTTAGTGTACTATTGGCCTGACAAATTTCATCTTTAATCTGTGGGCTGTGTTGAAAACCCACATACGGGGAGTAAGATGGACATCTGATAGCAGATTGTTGCATTTGTGATCAATATAATGCTCATTGCATATGTCTGTGGTTGATAGTTACACAGCTTAAATTTTAAATAATAGCCTCCTATGAAGAAAGCATGTTTTATCACTGGAATGAAAAACTGAGTTCAGTTTTTCATAAATACACTTTGTGAAAGTGTTGCTTTTGTTCCTTAGTGGCAGAGTAAACACTGCATCATATATTCTGTGCTGGTTTGGCCAACCCTGTGTAGAGCCCAGTGTAGTTCATGTGTATTTTCTGTTTGTTCTCTAGGATTTAGAAACTTGCCTCTCGAGGACCAAATTACTCTAATTCAGTATTCATGGATGTGTCTGTCATCGTTTGCCTTGAGTTGGAGGTCGTACAAACACACAAACAGCCAATTCCTGTATTTTGCTCCAGACCTGATCTTCGATGAGTAAGTATTCCTTAATGATTCTGTCCAGTACAAGCTGGAAGGCGTATTCTGCCTTTGGGTGGTTTTTGAGTGTACTCGCAGTGTAAGAATGTGTTTATTCCCAGCTTAAAAGGTAGCTAAAAAAATCTCATTGACTCAGTTTTCAGTCAGCAGAGCTTTGCTACCATCATCTACTTTTCCTTAAATATGTGGAATTGTTTACAAACTAGAACATACTGCTGGTTCAAAATATGACTGGTACACAACCAAGATTTATAGGAAAAAAAAAATGGTTATCTTACTGGAGCTTGGAAGAATATCTAACTTTTAGGAATTGTGAATGTTTAAATTGCCTTTTTTTTTCCAAGAGAGTCATATAATGGTGCTTTTGTTAACAATATACAGCTGTTCAATGTGTTTTCTTGACAGTTTTAATTACCCTTCTTTGCAGTCATGAAAGAAGCCAAAATGTTATTTCACTAACGAAACATCTTTTATGATATGTTCAGAGAAAAGAAAAAGGATCAACCAAGGAACCATTCCTTCTGACTATGTGTGTTCCTTCATATTTTAAGTTCATGTTTTAGTGCTGTGCCTTTGATGAGTTTAATTTAATTTGCGTTCCATTCGTCTAGTGTTTATTCCAAAACACTGAAGTCAGAACATAAATAAATACACAGGCAGTCAAACTGAGGTCACGTTGTATTTGCATCCCAGAAGGTATATTTTTCTAGAGGTAAAATTAAGACATAATCAACAGGACATGAGTATGAAGAAAAAAAAAAAAAAGCAGGAAAAGAAAGGAAAAAGAATAATTTGCCACTCAAACTGTTGAAGGATTCTGAACTGTCTTTTTTTTTTTTTTTTTTTTTTTTTTTTTTTTCTTTGAAGAAGACGCTTTGTCATTGTCCATCTAAACAATCTTCCTTTGATTTAACAGTTCCTAATCAATTAATGCATTGCAAGATCTGGTCCCAATGCAGTGAGCAGTATCAAATCAGGGTTGTGTTTTGTTTTGTTTTGTTCTTAGAGGAGAAATTGGTGAGTTGCTGTATGTAGTCAAAAATGTACATTCAGCCATTTCCCATGTTGAAAACAGTGATCTCCACTATGACTTGGGTCATTAGAAAACTATCACAGAAAAATATACCTATATCAAAAGCTAACTTAATGTGAACTCCAAGAGTTTAATTCTCATGGGGCAATGCACATCAAAAATCTCAAACACAGAAGCAGCCTTCCCAAACTTGAAGACAGTCAGTCGATGGTCAAAATGTATTTGGGCAGAGAAATCAATCCTATTGCAAATAGAAGCGTATGTGCAGTGCTGGCATTCCTGATACTGAGGCTAGTACTGGCTGAGCTCTACGTGAGTTTTATGTTGAAGCCCTGAGGTAGATGGCTACAGATTTATGCTGAGGTTGAGATCAGCATCTAGTCAGGGAAAGGACTGCAGCTTCATGGAGTGCAAAATAAAGACATCTCAAAACAGGTATGTTTGTATGATAGTGATCTGGTCTTCCGCATAATTTAACAACATATTCAGTAAAAAGCTACCAAAGTTCACAGAAGGTAGACATTTCTGAAGAGAAGAAAAAAACATTATTAGAAGCTATTGAGTTGTGAGATGGAAACAAGGACTTCTGAAATACCTGACCTGGGGGCAAGATTTTTTTTTCAGATAAAAAATGAAAAAAAAAAAGAGTGGAATGCTTATTCCAAAGTGGTAACAGGGGCACCTCTGGAAGCTACAGTGTTTTTCCAAGTTTCTGCTTAACAAATGGTAATTCATTGAATTGAGAGCCTGCATTTGGAGTGCTGAGTTTGGGTTCCCCCATGCAGGGAGGTCACTGAGAAACTGGAGGGAGCCCCATGGGTAGTGACCCAGGTGATGTGACTGGGTCACATGTAGCCTGGGGGGAAGTAGGAGAGTGGGGCTAAGGAGAAGTTGGAAAAGTGAAGAGTCAAAGCAACAGCTATTAAATAAATACATATATTCTGATATGGAAATCAAAATAGTCTTGATTGGTTATTCTCTCAGGTGAAAATAAAGAAGAGATTGAATCTAGCAAATTCCATAGAACTTGAGCAAGTCTTAGAGCAATTTTTCAAGTGAAATTAAAAAAAAAAAACAGCATAAACAGTCCAACAACATAATTCAGTACAAATGATATTTCAGTGCCCATATTTCATTTAATTTTGTTTCATCTTTAACATCACTTCTTCCGGAAGTAGGTTGCTTTCTGTTATTTATTTATTTATTTATTTTGAAAGAGCATTTCCTATGTGCCAGTAGTAAGGGTTTAATCTTACTGTTTCATTTCACATCTATTCCTGTGTGTTTATGAAGATGTTCTATATTTTTCATTGCTACTTTTATATAGGTTATGTGCCATAAAGTCTTGACAAATCCATATAGTCTGAAGCATTGCTCTGGAATTTCTGAAGTCTATAGCCTTTTGCTTATTTGAGTGCTGTGAGCTTGGAAATGTATTTCCAAGCATGTATATGTATAAGTGTGGAGTTAGAAACACAGGGTTACATTCTGTACCACAAAGTTTGTCAGATCTCCCTTAGGTTCATCCAATGCAACTTTTTTGTATTTTGTCGCCCTTGGCATTTTACATGTATTCATTGATGCAGAATGGAAAGGAGCTGATTTTAAAATGGACTTTTCCTACTGCCAACTTGGAAGATGTGTTCTTGTTAACACCAGCCCCAAAAATTCTTGATTTTTTTTCATATCCAGTGTCTGGAGAGGTAATTTCCTGCCTCTGTGTAAGAAATAATTAGGAGGGTCCCTTGCCAGTAGTGCTCAGGGCCCCCAGAGGGTTCAGTATTTTTCTTCAATGAACAGTTCATAAAGAGTGAAAGTAGAGGTTGGCATTGGCAGAATATGTTGCTTTGTTTTACATTAAACATATTTTCCGCTTACTCTTAACTGCTGTGAATAAAAGGAAGTCGTAAAGATTCTGGAAGGCCTTGATATATGATCTTGTTTTCTTTCTTATTCTGGAGGTCTGGAGACAAGATGAACAACAAATGAGAATCTCTGCTGTTATGAGCTGCTAAATGGTTCTTTGACTTTATAAATATGGTGCAAAATGTCTCCCTACTAACACATGATTTGATTTTCTGTTAGGGTTATGCAAGGCTAGAAATTCCTAACCAGCTTTGTTTAGTCATGAAATATATCTAATTAAGTGTACTGTTTGCCTTTACGGATCATGCATATATTCCGTTGCTTTAATTGTGCCTAAGCAAACATGAAGATGTGAACTGATCGATAAGAAAATGGCTACACGACCAAGTTGGTGCTTTACAGGAATACTTTTTAAGGCCCCAAAAGAGGTGTAAAATAGTGTTATTTTATGTTGCGTGTGTGCAGACAAGTTACAGTGTGTGTTCTCTTTGGATCCATTTGTGGCATGGTGAATCAAAACTAAAATTCCTGTAATTATAACTTTAGAGTCCATAGTAAATCTTTAAAATGCTGTGATACATGGGATACCACATAATTTCTGTTACTTGAAAGCACTTTTAAATCGTGACTATTGCATATGTAGTAACATTCAAAAGATGATGCAATAATATTCCTAAGGCTGTGGACTCAAATCCTAGAAGTTGCAAAATTCACATGATCTGTGGAATCATAACTCGAGCCCTTGGTGTACGTGCTTTAAAGACTGTATCCATACCCAGCCAGTTCTGTTATCCCCTATTACTGTTCCTGTGCAACTCCTTCCGTGCTGTATTGGCCAGGTTGGCTGCGCTGTGGGGATGACGCAGCGGGAGACTGCTGGGTTTCTGCTTCGTGTGTTGCAGCCAAAGAAGCCGCACACCAAACACATGGAGAGATTCGGGAGAACAGAGATACTAATTGGGAAGATTTTCTTAAGACATGGCAAAATACTATCCCAGATTCAAAGAACCAAGCTATAAGACATTTCAGGCTCCTGCGGCGAAGTAACTGAAATCCCACAGAAAACATTGCTATTATTTAACTGGAGAAAAAAATACATGTCTTAAGGCTTAACCAAAGACATTTAGCTGAAATTTTCTCATCTAATTCATCCTGAGGCAGACATACATATTGAAAATTTAGGTCTAAAGCACTAAGTTACCAAAATTGTAAGCAGGAAACGGAGTGGCGCTGCTTGAAATGGGTGCAAGAACAAGGCAAGGGGGGCAGCAAGAAAAAAAAAAAAAAAAAACACAATTTAGCAGTAGTGCGTTTTAATGGATTCTCTCTGAAGCTATGCAGAATGAACAGTCCTAAACAGAATAGCCTAAAACCTGATTATTAAGACATGCTCTTGGGAGGAAGGAAAGGCAGTTTCACATTCCCTGGGTCTCCCACTTCGTGGATGGATTCAGCACTTGGCTGTTAGCTTAAATAAGCTTTCTGTGGCTGCTTCCTTTAGAAGGGAAAGTGCCCTGCGCTTGTGGAGGAGCGACAGAAGTGAGTAGGTCCTTGAATCTGAATGGCCTCTGACTGTGACAGGTAGGAGCTTCTCTGCAGAATAGAGGTCGGATCCCTAAATCCCAGGAAAAAGCCACAGAACTCCTTTTTGTGAACGTTTCCTCCCTTTGCCAGCTGGCTAGCTGGAGCAGGTACCCCCAAACCTACACTGCGCCCTGCCTGGCATTAAGGCATGGGCTCGTGGCCCGTTAGCAGCGGCGTCGCGGTGCCGGGCGCGCGCCCTCCCGCAGGGAAGGAGGCTGCCGGCTGCTCCCAAGCCTGGCCCGTGGCGTCGCGGCCCGGCACCAAAAACTACCCGTCCCCTTCGGCCCACTGTGCGGGAACTTTGTGCTTTCTGGTGTAAGGAGCTTGTAAAATTGCCTAAAATGTCTTTGCCAGTATTCCAGCCTTACTCAGCTGTAAAATGGCAGCAATGCAGGATTCTGAAAGAATTAAGTAAAACCAAGATGCTGCGCTGAGAAGTTTCAGTATGGTATAGAAAAGCACAGCATCAATATTTCAGCAGTATTTTACTAATGCACTGAATGACTAATGCGTGTGTTTTCTTACTCCTTTGATTTTTGGGGGATTGTCATCTGTAGCATAAAGAATAGATCACAGAAGCTGTGCGTGCACGTTCCGAGCTTTCTAGTTGTTGCACTTTGTTTTACTGTCAGAAGATCTTTACAGATTTTTTTTAATTTTTTTTTATTAACCCAAGCCAAGGATTTGAGGGTTTGTGTGAGTAAAAAATAGCACTAGATATTGTACGAGGTACCCAAAATTATTGAAATGAACTTTAAAAAATGATTCTAAAAATGGGGGACAGTTTTTCCTAGCATTTAGGTCATATGCCTCTCTCAATTTTCCATCCCTGGAATTACTGTGTGCTGTCATACAGAGCTAGGTTCTGTGCAATATGAAGGGCTTAAGAGAGACTGCTGCTCTCTGAGTGCTATGTACAGAACCGCAAGAGCAGAATATACTATTTGACATATTGATTGGTGCTTTTAATTGATAGAGAAAAAACTGCAGGCTATGGGTTTTGAGCGAAGAAGTGGCTGCTATCCCTTTTATCATTGCCATTTGGGGCAACTGTGACATTGCTGGCCACTTTCTGAATTTGTAGAGCAGCTTTGGTAGGCTTTTTCAATAGAAAATGAAACATCTACTCTACATATATTTTTAAGTAACCCGCTACGGCTATTTTTGTAAGCTGGTTTAACAAACTAGCATGGCTTATTGCAAGTTAATATAAATCCTTTCTTTAGCATGCAAAATTTAACTTTCAATAAAATAAAAATGTGATAATGCAATGATCTTTCAAGCTAAGCCTTTAGTAATTCCCCCAACTGTGACATGCTAACATTCAATAGCAGAGAAGAGGTTGATATTAGAAGTAGAGGAAAAATAGAGAAGACATTTTTCAAATGAGAAAGTTGATGTAGAGCAAATGAAGTAGAGAGAGGCAGGAAAACAGTGCGTGGAGTTTTCTGTGAAGATTCTGCTAACATTGTCAAGGGATGTGAATGGGCAGAGGATTTTGTAATGTTGAGAAAGGCTGTAAAATTAAATTAACAATTGAGATCTCGTATGGCTGAATAGTTAAGATTTTATTTAAAATCTGCACTTATTAATTTTGCATATTTTATTAGTAAATAGCACGGTCATTGTCTTTTCATTATGTTCCTAATATCCTCTCATAATATACTTGTGGAACCTGAGACCATTAGGATTTAGTGTTGCGTAACGCTCTGTAAGAATACGGCTACCTCTCTGTGACCTTTAGATGCTGAAGCCTGTAATTCTTTCTGGTATTCTGATTTCTATAGTAACAGCAGGAAGATAAATGTAATAAAATAAGCTGAATATTTAAGAAGACTAGATTTTTTTTTTTTTAACCTTATATGCCTTGGGAGGGCAAGAGATGATTCCAGATCGACTGTGCATGGCAATAAAGCTAATAAGTAAGTTGTTTTGTTGTTTAAAAGATTACTGCTTCTTGTTTCCATTTCGCAGGATGGTGGCTCTTAACCCTTATGGTACTGCTCTGGGTCAGTGCTGCAATCTGTTAATCCTTTAGTGTCTAAATTTAGCTAGATTTTTGTAATCTTTTTAATCTAGCAGTCTCCAAAGCCCTCTTTTTTAATTCGTATTGCCCCAGTGATTGTTGGTAGGAGCTGTCAGCGCTTGGTCTTTGGTAATAACATGTGTGACTTGATGTGAGAAGGTCGGCAGCTCCTGGCTGCTCTCGCCTGCCTCTATTTGCAGGCAAGTGTTGTTTTTGGGGAGGGGAACCACATTCACCATCCGGACTGGCAATGCAGAAGTAGATGTCTTTATCAGCAGTATTTACATCTCCATTAATTGTTATTTACTTTCTTGTAAGTTTGCTAAGTTTGCATCCAGAGATACGTATCAAAGGCTTTGGTTCTGTACACATCCCAAATTTGTGCACTTCAGAGAAATATGAAAAAGGAAATTTGAAGAACTGCTGTAATGCTTGTTACTGACAGATGCATCCTGCATCAGGTAGTTTTCAAGTTTTATTTTCCTGTTTCTTGTAAATGGGTTATTGGTTGTTGGTAAAGCAGTAAATTCAATTTCATTATATAACTTTGCAAAGGATTAGTGTTGAAATGCCATTATCTAATCAGTTCAAAATTTTCTGTAATGTATAGACCTAAGCAGATGAGAATTCCAGTTAAAACTATGAATGTGTAATGCGAAATGGGAGACAAAGCAGTGTTAATGAGATCTGTAAGATTATAAAAGCAACTGTCAGAAGAAAGGTCCATCTAGCACAGTTTGTCACCTTTGAAAATGGCGCCTTGGAAAAAGAGTGCGAGATCAGGACAAGGGTAAAATGATACTTCTTCATTTGCCTGTTCCAGCCGTCAGAGATTTAGGTACTTTTTGAACAGGAGATCACGTTCAGACAGTTGTGCTTAATATCCCCTCTGAAGCTTCTGTGAATTTGCCTAATATCTTTTTGAATGCATTTTTAATTTCAATTGCTAAGGCAATGAATTGTGCAATTTAATTATGCATATTTGTTTGCTGGAGATTTTTTCTAAAGCAGGTACCTGATAATTTAATTACCACTTAATTCTTGTGTTTGCAGAAATAGTAAATATTTTTCTTTTCATCCTGTGGGTGCCATTTATCATTTATACATCTCTGTCCTGTCTTCTCTTTTCTTTCATGAGCTGGAGAATCAAGTAGTCAATTTAATTTCCCTTTGAATATCAGTTGTTTGGTACCCTGGTTGTTCTCATCTCCTTCCCCTAGACTTTCACTAGCCTATTATATTCATTTTGAGAATGGACCGGGGTGACACACCATGCTGTAGATTGACAGTGGACTTGTGCAGTAACAAAATTAGGATTTCTGTCTTGCTCTTATTTCTTCGAATATCCTCCATTTTTTGACTATTAGTAAATAGTGAGTAAGCATTTTCAAAAAAGAAACCTCCTACCCACCTCACCCCCAAAATGCCCCCCAAATGTTCTAGTGGACACACAGGTCTAGCTATTGTGTGAGCTTAGCTAATTTAGAGACAGTTTGGGGGCATGTATAGTAAAAGATGATCTTACTGTGTGCACTGTCTTGCTAATTAGTGGTTTTCCTCTTCCATTGTGCCAGCTTGTCACGTAGGTTTGCAAGATTTTTCTGAATTCTTTACAGACAGTGCTTGATTTGCTTATCTTAAATCATCTGCAAACTCTGTCCCTTCAACGGCTGTGATTTTTTTCATGTGATGTATGAGCATGAATTTTCAACCCAACCCTATCTCTATGAGACTCCTCTGGTAACCCCTATTACTGTTATAGTGTCCATTTATTATTACCTTTTGTCTCCTGTTCTAATCTGCTAGTAATCCAAGAAGAGCCCTCCCCCTTATCCGTTTATAAGCTTTCTTCAGGAGCTTTCAGGAGATCTTTTTAACAGCTGCTTTGGAAATCCAACTTTGCCTGGCCTGCATCTCCCCTTCCGCGTGCGCCGGGCCGCAGAGTGCAGCGCGCGAGGTCGGGAGCGCTCGCTCCCCGGGCCGGCACCGCGCGCGGCAGCCCGTGCCCGGCTGCACGCCCTAGTTTCCTCTATGTGGAAACCAGGGCAGGAGGGAGGAGGAGGAGGAGAGGTGTTGCTTGGGTCTCACCCCATATGGAAGTGGGATGCAGCTAGACCTGGCATGTGTGAAGCGCTTCCGTCGTGTAGACGCTGCCTTTGCCAACCAGATCGCCCTCATGCTTATTGTCAGGGAGCCCTTAGAGATTTGTGAGATGAGACCTCTCATTACCAAAACTACATTGAAGTTCTTCCGTTGTGGCATATTTATTTATCTGTTAATTCTCCTTTCAATCATTTTGCTAGATATAGAAATGAGATTTACTAGTCTCTTGAGTGCTCCCTCCCCACTCCCAGACCCATTTTAAGAAATCGGTCACATTTGTCACCTTCTACTCCTCTATAAGGCCAATTTAAGCAATAAGCTCCTCAGCACAGTTGGTAGTTCAGCAATTCCATATTTGAGTTACTTTGGAGCTCTTGGATGGATGCCATCTGGTCTTGTTAATTTATTACTGTTCACTGTATTTTTTTTTTTTTTTCCTAAACCCTCTTCTACTGACACTTCAATCTGAAACTGGTTCCCACAGTTCCTTGCTGATGCAGAGCACTGTGCAAAGATTTTTAGCTTTTTCTGCTATGGTCTGATCTTTCTCAAAATCTTCTTTTCTTCTTGATCATCTCTTGGCCCTACAGATCTTCTTGCAGGTTTCCAGCTTGTCTTGTGTTTGAAATGTTTTTATGACTTTAGGATGAAAATCTGCCCCATGATTTTACATTTAATTTGGCATTATTATGCTCTTTTTTCTTCTTGTCTCAAAAAGACTTCAGGACATCCACAGGACTTTGGGGAGGGTATCTTTTCAATTCCCCCTAGATGCTTAGCAGGGAGGTTAGGATGGAGACAAGGTTTGCCCCTTTCAAGTCTCTTTTTGAACATGACAGTGCTTTAATCTTTCTGCAAGTCAGGGAGCTATTTGGTGATACCTCTAAATGCCCTTCATACTTGTAGTGCTTCCTTTCATTATTTTCCCTATAAGGTTAAATTTTCATCTTCCCAATTAAAGTGAAAATCAGGAGGTAGTTTCTGTAAGCTGGTTAGAGAAAGATTGGACTTCCAGGAAACGCCAGGCTTTGCACAACAGCTAGAGCAAAGTCTTAAAATTTCAGAGATGCTCCTGATGCAAAAGGAGAATTGCTGCTGCGTGTGGACTGCAGCAATAGCGTCACTGGTGTGTCACTTCAAGGGATATGGAGCTCTTGCATAATGATTTATAAAACAGTCCTTAATGGATACCATTTCTGGCTGTCCATACCGTTTTCTGATGAAATTTGAAGAATATTCATTGTGCATTATGATCATTTATTTTTGAATATGGCATTGAAAATTTGTTTTGGTAAAGCCATACTTACACATTCTCTCATTTGAACTGTGATTTGTCTATTTTGAAATGCAAACCAAAAGAGAATATGCGGTATGAGCATTCTGTTAACTACATAAATGTTAATTCCAGCAGATACTTCATTTTATTAGCTATTTATGTGCTTGACATTTTAGGGTTGCATAACTGAGTGATTATTAAGTTGGATTTTAATACAAGTTTTCTGTTGCTGATTGTGAGCTGAAACTCTTGTGTTGCAGTAATTACCCATTAGCTATTGCCAGCTCCTCTGGTGACAGGCAAAGAAACAGGAGAATACTTACTGAAACTTTAAATTCCAAGCTCTGAGTTTCTTAACACTAGAAACCTGAGGTTGAAGTTCTCTAGGATCATCAGGAGGACTTTCTGAGGAGAAAGCTTTAATTTTCCAAATTGGATCATTTATTTCAGTATAAAAATTGACAAGTTCATATGCCTGGGAGGCTAAAGCCCACAAAATGCCAGCTATTTATGTAGTTTCCTTTTAACATAAAATGACCTTCCTTGTCAATCGGTGATCAGCATTGGCTCGCTTACTCTCATTCCTGTCTGACACTGGGTTAGGCAGTTTCTTGATGGTCTTTCCTGTGGTGTCAGAGTGCCACCCAGCTACGCCTTGAGCAGCCTCTGCAACATGCTGGGAGTTGCTGGCAGCTAATGTTTCACTTTGGTAATGCTGGGTTTACCTGTTCTTGTGGCAGAGTCGATGGGGGAAGATCATTACCGAAGTCCTCCTTTTTCATGAGCTTTTCAAGCAATATATCTGCTTTTTATGTATGTTTTGCTTCTTTACTGGAAACAGTTTTCCTCCTGTTGTAAGTGAAATTCCTGCAGGAACTCAGGAGTAAAAAGGATCTCCTGGAGCCTTGTGTCAGTGCTCTGTTACCAGAGGATGACCTCATCATAAAATCCCCATGATTTTAAAGGCTTGTTGGCCTTGCTGGGTTGACTTAAAATAGCAGGTTTGGCCGATGATTTTTCCCCCACCTCTAGGCAAGTAGAGGAAATGCTGCCTGTCGGCAGTGGCCAGAGCAGTGAGGCAGCAGGAAGAGCTAGGATGACTTTGATGGCAGATCTGGGAGCTCTGCTTTAAGAAGTTACAGCTGGCACCTGCTTGCCTCAGTACAAAGGAATGGGGTGCATGAGGCAGCGATGTTCACTGAGATGGCCAGGGACAGTGGGTACGTGCTGCAAATCCTAACTTGCGCGGGGGGCTGCAGCAATGGCACTTTTCTCTCTTCCCCCCCCCCTCCTTTTTCTTTTTTCTCTTTTTTTTTTTTTTTTTTTTTTTTTTTTTTTTGTTTTCTCTTGCAATTTTTTTTTCGAAACAAACACTGCATAAGGCTCCTCCTCCTCCTCCTCCTCAAAAAAAAAAAAAAAAAAAAAAAAAAAAAAATTTTTTTTTTTTTTTTTTTTTTTTTTTTTTTTTTTTCTTTTTTTTCTCTCTCTCTTTTTTCTTTTTTTTTTCTTTTTTCTTCCCCCCCACCTCTTATGTGCTGGTACCGGCACGTTGGTTTCCAGCAGCGCCGCAGGGCTGGCCGCCAGGCACTCTAACATTTTAACCCGGCCAAGAACCACCGGAGCCTGTTTAAGGCATTTTGGTATTTCGAGACAGTTTCCTCTAGGCCAACCCTTATCTGGATAAACCACCTAATTCCCAGCCTCTATTTATTCATGGCCAGTTTAACTGACTGCAAAATAATAGCTGAATTCTCTCTCGGTGAGCATTTAGGGAGAACATCTGCTGTCCCCTCAGCAGGGGGAGGTCACTGTTAGTGCTGTGCGTGGGGTTTTGTATTTCCATTGGCTCACTGACAATTTAAGCAAAAAAGGACATAGACTATGACCCAAATATCTCCGCACTTGAAATGTGGAACAAGACGCCTGTTAATTTCCATGGGATAAGGTGCCTGCATTTACCATTGATGCAGGATAATAAATGTCCTTTCCTTCCTGGAAGGAGAGGCTTCTGAAGCGCTAGGAGTTGGAAGCAATATGTGAAGGCTGCGTGTTTTCTTGTGGTGCTGCAGCTTGCAGAGTGTCAGTAGTGAGCAGAGACTAGAAAGTGCCGAACAGGAAATAAACGCCAAATAAAAAGTCATGATGGAGGCCTGAATCTTGCCTATATTTTGGCTTGGGTTTGGATGAGTGCAATGGCTCAGTGACGCAGTTCCAGCAGCGCCGCCCTTGCTGCATCCATGCTGGTTTCACGCAGGGGGGCGGGCGCGTCGGCTGAGCAGTGCCGTGCCCCAAGGGTGCCCGGCATGGGGCGCGCGGCGCTGCAGCGGCCGCCTCCCTGTGCCTGCCCCCCTGCGCCCGCCGCCGGCCGTGCCCGCTTCGCCAGCCGTGCTCCTCGCCATGCGCCTGCCCAAGCAGGGAGAGGAAGGTAGCGGTACGGCAATACACCTCTCTTGTCTGTCCTCTGGAAGCTCAAAGCTTTCCCCAGTGGGTGAACTTCCTTCAAGACAGAAGGGATAACTCTGGCAAAGGGGTTGTAATTAGGTGGTTTAATGGCCTGGACAAGGGGCTCTGTGATGCCCTGCCTCGGGTCTTTGCACCCTTCGTCTGCTGCTTGCCCCTTGCTTGAAGGGCATCCTGTGACAGTTCACTTCTGACTTAAAACTGGCATCTTCTGGCGTGGTGGAAAAAATACACCTTGCTTTATGAGGTTTCCAAGCTTGTTTTGATCTTCAGGTCTTTGGCGGGTTTCTTGTTGTTGTTTTCTGTTTGTTTTTCCAGAGAAACAGTGAAATGTGTTTTTTGAGTTCTCTTGAAATTATTTTAAATGATGGACTAGCTTGAAAGGGATGCAGATTTTAGTCTAGCAAAGGAAAGGCTTTAGTTTTGATTATAAAATTGGAAGCAGTTCTTACAGAAAAATGTGAAATCAGGAAACACAAAGTCAGAATAGACTCCAGTGTTACTTGAGCTATTTCTAATTCTTTTTTGAGCTGCAGAAGCTGTGTGTGACTAACTCAACTGTACTGCTGCTTCGAGGTGCTGTTGAAGGGGGCCTTGTCCCAGTGTTTCTTGGGGTCATCAGCATGCCACTCAAGTACTGGTGAATCTTCGAAACACCCACCACATCTTTCCCTTTCTTCCCTTCTCTTTCTAACTTAAGATGTGTTGTGCTGTGGCTTTGAGTAGTGTCTGTGAGAAAATAAATAAAATATTGTGTCAAGGTTGGTTTGGGGCTGTTTAGTCTTCAATACATGAACTTTTTGATGCATGGGTTTCTTGCACAGATTTATCTTTTTGATTACAGTCAGCTGAGTTATAGTTTTTATACTCAACAACAAGGTTTACAATACTGAACTTCATGATGACTTCATAATAAATTAATTAAAAATTATTTATTCATAACAAGTTTGATCTGTGCAACATTTCTGTGGGATCACAATTTCTGTGCGGCCGTTGGATTCCTGTAAAGACCACGTAAGTTTATTAATGATAACCACGACTGGTGGAGTATTTCGGCCATCCTTGTGTGCTGGGGAAGCCGCGGTGCTGGTGGTGCTGGCGGTGCTGGTGTGTCCACTCAAGCCCCCCGGGTCCCACGCGGCCGGGCACGCAGCAGTAGTCTCACCTCCGTCTGGAGCTGCTGCCTCCTGGGCCAGTTTACCTGCAGGTTTATAGCATCCCTCTGTGAGCAGGAGGGCAGCTGCTCGCGGTGGCGGGGAGCTTGGGAAACCCGCGTCGTTTGGTTCATTCTCACTGAGGTGTTCAGCTGTCCATGGGTAGATGCTGTGAATGAGATGGGCTTAAGCGCGAGGCCGGTGCTGGAGACGTGGGCCCCCGTGCAGCCGGTCTGCGTGAGCCTGGAGTCGGCGAGGGCACAGGCAGAGAAAAGAGGGAATATGCAGATTGCATGGCGATAGAGACACATCTGGGGAAGTGGAAAGAAAGAGAAAGCAAACTCTTTAAGAGGGAAAAAAGAACATGAGGAAAGTAGTTGAGATTTTCTCAGTTGGCGATATTTTTGCTACAGCTCCCTGAACTCAACAAGAAGCAACCAGAGAAAGCCCCCTTGCTCCCACGACACATGCAGTCCTCCGAGAGGCTTCCTCGGGAGAGGTGCCCTGCCTCGGCTGCCTCCCGGTGCCGAGGGAGAAGCGGAGCTGCCCTTCTGGTGGACGTGATGAGCAGTTGTGTGCCCAGCTCGTATGGGGTGTTCCTGGCCAAAGAAACTCCGCAGGAGCAGACGGATTTGGGCAAAGCGGTGGATGGGGGGGATTAGTTACTGTTGGTGGTGGCTGCTCCCGCTGCCCACCACACTGAAGCTGCGGGAGGGGTCACGCAGAACGCGACCCGAGCATTAAGTTAAGCCTGTAAGGAGACACTCAGGGAACTTAACATGGATTAACTTAAGGTGTAAAGTTTAAAGCGTATTATTATGAAGGAAGATTAAGCTAAACTGAGCTAATGACACCACTTTTGAAGGAGTACCACACAGCAGATTCAGTACTTTGACTGTGCCTTTTCTTACTTAATGTTCTTAAAAATATAGGTACATATAGATATATACCCTTATATTCCAGAGGCTTTTATATTCCAGATGGTGACATTCTCAGTTTTCCATGCTGCAAAGTAAATATGCTCTATCAGAAGTAGATCCACGTTATTTTTCTTAACAAAAAGCTGCAATATGGTGGAATTCTGTTTTACTTTCTCTCAACAGCAGTAGTGGTGTTTGTGATGACTTGGTGGTATTTATTCTTAGATGAGTCTTTCAGCAAGCAGGAAATAACTTTGTTCATGTTATGTCTATGTACCCTAATTTCTATGAAAAAAATACTGTCCCATTTCTCTTAATATGTGAGCCATTTTATTGCTTTACTTTGTTGTTATTCTCATAGTGTTGTGATATCTGGGATGTTGGCATCTAAATTTTCCCAAAGCCCTATAAACTCTTGTTTTGCACTGTGTGGATTAAAACCAAGTGCACTGAATACGTAAATGCTCATCACATGCTTGTCTGGCATTAAATAGAGTCATAACTTAACTGACATAACTTGAAGTAAGTAATAATTTGTAAATAAGGAATAAATTGGCTGAATTGATTTTCAGGAGGGAAGCTAATTTGAAATTACAGCTTTGAGGTATGTTAAATAAACTGCTTAGTAACTAGGTTTGTATGTAATTTTGTCACCTATAAACAATGTTATGAGGTCTTCCCTGAGAATAAACAAGAGAGAAATATTCGTAGGTAGATACAAGACTAAATAAACAAAACTTTTAGTAAAGGTCTTCTTGTAGGCAATTGTCATCTGTAAATGTAAATAAATACAAAGAAAAATATGAGAGGTAAAACGTAAATTTTTGCAAACAGTGCAACATACAAGAAATAATGTTTTAAGTCAGGATGCCTTTAGGTGAACTATCACAGGGAGGGTTGGGCCATGCTGTTTAGTGAAAGCATAAGAAACCCTAGACAAAACCTCAGAATGTTTCGTTTTGTTTGCTCTGTGGCTTGTGGTATCAGATGAAAAGTCTGGCACTTCTCATGTCTGTGCAAGTCAAACTAATGTGGTAAAGATCCTGCTTAGATTCTGCGCATAGCAGCTTGCAGGCTGCGCGTCACCGCTCGGGGTATGTTATTACCTGGCCGAGTGACATCTGCAAGGGAAGCTGCACCGACATTCTGTCTTCAGCAGTGACAGCAGTAGTTGGTTGTATTCTAAAGTTGGAGAAAATACCTTTGGTACTCTGTACAAGTAATAACCGATGTAACATGTTATTCTAAACCTTGCTAGTCTGTAGGCCTCTGAAATGTAGTCAGTTAAGGTGTGCTTATTAATACAAATGTCCCTTCAGCACTTGCCTCTCAGCTTGCACAGTTGTTGCTTCGAGCATTGGGGCGCCCGTCGCACGTGCAGGGTTTGGGGTGGGTCATTCCAGGCGAGAAGTCGCAGGATGGAGGCTCTCCGGGCTCCCGCGGGCTCCTGCCCGTGTTGCCTCCCGGGCTGCGTGGGAAGAGGCTGGTTGCAGGGAGCAATGTGGGCTCGTGCAGCTCCCGCGTGGATGCATCCGGTGCAGTCTGCGCCGTGACGTGCAGCGAGCGGCATGCGGGGCCGTGTGAGAGCCTGCTCAATCCGTGCTCGTGTGATCACCTCACCCCCTTGGAAAGGGCCGCTCTGCATGTTCTAAGAAGCGCTCGACCAGCGCGTGGTGCGAGTCGAGCTGGGCCTGGGCAGCAGTGGCTTTTGCATTTGGGTCTTCAGGGCTTAGCAACATGAGCAGTGGATGCTGCTCTTCTACAAAGAGGGCCGAGTGGTGTTCTAGTCAACGTTCAAAGGCAATTGCTGCTATTCCTTTTCTTCCCTGTAGCCCAGGATGCGTAGTAAAAATAAACAAGCATGGCTTTACTACTACTACTATGGAAGAAAAAGCTGGAAGCTCTTAATCTCCAGGAGAGGGTGGAGCTGGGGAAAAGTGTAGAATCCATATAACAATGGGGAGTCCGTTTTATTAGTATTAAAGAGGAAAATAAAATCTACTCTGGCAATAGTGAAATAAAACACCAGGAAGATTACGCAAGTCTTTGTTTGCACACAGTATGATTTTTCTCTTTCACCAGCCAATTTGTGTATTTGAAAAGTCAGTTGCTGGGTTAAAATAATGAGCTGAACCCTGTCCAGTTCCTCAATTATGTTAAAAAATGTTTGGAGAAATATAGACAATTGTTGTTGAGCAATTAAAAAAAAAAATAGTAGTGGTCACTGAGCAATTATAGCGCCTCGTTTAAATGCCCACATATATATTGTACTTTCAAAGTGAGACAGGCGATTCTCAGCAACTCTTTGCTTTAACTTTTGCGGTTTGGAATAGCATCTTTAGAAACATAGCGAAATCGTAATTAATTCAGTCTGGAACTAATGCAGGTTAGGTTAGCCTGGGGTTGCTTAAGAAAATAGAGTTAAAATCTGAAATGTATCATAGCATATTTAAAGAAATTAATGTAAACCGAATACAAATCATGTAACCTTATTATTTTATTATGAGTCACACAAAAGCCTGTATTAATGAATCCTTCATTCTAGACTATCGCAGATGATTATTTTGGAAAATCACACACAATTTTAAAATATGTTTTAATATTTTAATATGAGACCATTGCAGCAAGCTAGTAATTCCCCATAGGAAGTTTGGTTTGGTATATTAACATGAACCTCAATTACTGGAAAATAATTTCTCTTCATTTTTGTTGTTTGTACATGTTCACCCTTGGAGCCAGACCTGCTGTATTTTCAGGAAAAATAATCAGCCTTTGGGCCTCTGAAATGGAGGCTACAGGGATGGCATGTGCAAGTGCTGGCATGGTTGATGCAGCAGCCATCCCGAGGCTCCCGAGGTCGTCTGTCCACAGCATTAAAATTGAAACTCCTCAGCGACAGAAAGGCAGTAACATGAAGTTGTCTGCTTTATTTTGTTTTATTAAACCACTTCCTCATTTTCCAGGCGTGCCAGCTGTACCTTTACAGGAGCGCACCGTGCCTGGGGTGGTGAGCGGCCGCGTTTCCTGGCTGGGCGCAGGACCTTTGCTGGCAGATCCGCTGCGGCTGCCCTGGCCATGCCGCTCGGTGCTGCCCTGGCCCTGGCCCGGCCGTCACCTTCAGCCTCACCCGGGACACTCCATTTAAAGCACGCACATAGCGAGCGGAGCTTCCCCTCGCGTGCCGGTGCTGCCCTCGCTAGCCCGCGCGCTTCCACGAGCCAGGGCAGAGCGTGGCGAACGCAGACGAGCCGAACGCCTCCAGGACACTTCTGATAACTCCAGTGACATCTGCAGTGTCTAAAGCTCAAATGATATTTTTTCTTATTTCTTTTTATTTCCACGCCTTTGTGGGGCAGGCGGAGTTATCTCTAGTCCACTGGGTAGCTAAGGGAAATCGTCAGCTGCTTGTGGGTGACTTAGGCGTTTAGAAGGGCCGTGCCCACAGTCCCCCAAAGGTAATTGTTAGTGAGTGTTTCTGTTCTTTTTTCCTACCAGTCTAGGAGCACAGGGGCAAGGCAGCTGTATGGGGTTGGATGGACTCCAGCTTCGTCTCGGGAGTCCCCAGCTCGTTGCCTCATTTGAATTTCAAGGCTGCAGTCTGTCTTACGAACCTCTGTGAGGAGGGCTTGGTTTCCACGTCCTGATGCCTGGGCTGCCGCGTACATTGTGTGTTCTCACATATTAATCCTCTTGTTTTGTTTTTGTTTTTTTTTGCAGGGAACGGATGCGCCAGTCTGCTATGTTTGAACTGTGCCAGGGAATGCACCAGATCAGCCTACAGTTTGTTCGCTTGCAGCTTAGCTTTGAGGAATACACTATAATGAAAGTCTTGCTGCTATTAAGCACAGGTAAGTTCAATTCATAGTTACATGGAAAAACTTGAAATTATTTCAGCTCATGAAGAGGTGCAGTGATTTTGACTAGTGTAACAAAAGAACCAGGCTGTCTGCAGCAGGGGCCCAGAAAAAAAAGCCTATTTTTATGTTTTAGGATTTATGTGCAGATTTCTGTCCGTGAGCACAGGAGCGCTCTGTGCAGTTTGAACATGTCATATGTACTGGGAGGACAGGAGGGGCGGGCAAGGGGTTTTTGCCCTGCTCTCTGTACGTGAACTGCTGAAGTCAGCCACACATGCCAAGCAAATGCATCTGTGGAGCGAGGTGGTAACAGCTGTGTTGTCCTGCACTGTGGGGATTTGGAAAAAATCCTGACTCAACACTCAGCCACCAGTTTGGGTGACTTAATGGCACCTTCAAGATCAAAAGATGTACGTTCCCCATACTGCAAGATGTGTACTTTTCCAGTTGCCAGGTAAAATGAGACTGCTCAGCCCTTTTACAGTGCTCTGGATGTATAATAAATGATAGTGCACACTCTCTTTTTCTCTGGAGCGTCACGCTTTGAGAGTTTTTAGGATCCTAAACTGCATCATGGTCTTCACTGCAACAATGTGGAGTTGTTACTAGCAGATATCTTACTCTGCTCTTACAAAAGAGCAAAAACTCCTGCTCCATAGTAATTCTATAAATACACAGGCATTTTGTATGTGACTCTTCCACTTCTCTTAATGAAAAAGCCAGCTACCTGTAAGCAAACTTTCTGCTGTGTCGTCATTATCTTCTCTGTGGGATTTGCTCAGTGACATTCCCACAAGATAACGCATCAGCTGGGATTGCTGGGAATTTCTGATGTCACTTCAGGGAGTTCATCAGGCAGGGATTCTCCCGGCATCATTAGGCCCTGTGTGATGCAGGGCGAGGTGCAGGGAGAGGAGGAGCAGGAGATCAGAGGGCCCCGCTGCGGTTGTTCTTGCCCTCACCTGCAAGCTCTCGGCGGCTGAGAGCAGACCTGGGCTCGGGCGGCTGCGGCTCCCGCCGAATGGAGCGCCTCCCGGTTTGGGACGCCCTTGAGATCTCGCCGCCCTCCCAGCGGGGTTGTTACCCCACGCTCTGCCCCAGCGAGCTGAGAGCAGCCTGGATGGCGGGCGGCAGCGCTAGCCTTGCCGGGGAGCGCGGCGCCGGCAGCCCCCGCGAGCCGGCTGGCGCGGAGGCTGCGCAGAGGCTCCCTGGCCCCGGAGACTGCAGTGGGCACTGCGCAGGGCTCGCGGCGCCACAGAGCTGGCGGCAGTGCGGGCGCTCGCTCCCCAGCCGCCTCGCGCTGGCCCGGCCCGCGTGGGCTCACGGCGCCTGCGAGCCAGAAGGCCGTGCTGCTAGAGCTCCCGCCCCGGGGAGCCGGCGGTTTGGACCCTCCAACAGAAACCCCCTCAGGCTCTGAGTTTTCTGGGCTCCCGTCTTGCTCCGTCCTGCCTGCCTGCTCTTGAAGCCCTTCCAGTTCACCTGGAGCAATGGCACAACGGCCAGAGAGAGCCGGCGTGGGCCGGGCACCGTCCCCGTGTCCCAGCACAGGGAGGTTTTGGCCGCGGAGCCGGCGCGCACGGTGGCGGCGGCTGCCCTGCCGCTCTGGGAAGCTCCTGGCCGCTCTCGTCTTCCCAGGATCAGCTGGCACTTCTTAACCTCCACGCGCTCTGCGGGATTCAGCCCTCCCAGTGATCCTGAGAACGTGCATAGGTTGGAGATGCAGCTCTGCTATTTGTTAATCGCCCCAATATGGGAAGGATCTCTTAAAGAAGAGCCTAATGGCATTCTAAGATTGCGGCATTATCTCTTAAAGACAGGTATTATTCTGCCCTCTTGAGAATATTACCTAACGGCTTTAGTCATTATATGAATCTCCTCAGCGAGATCAGCCTAGCCAGTTAACTTAGCTGGCTGGTTCCCTCTGGAACGCACGCCTTGGTCACTAGAAAACCGACCAAAAATAGTTGCTTTGCAAGATCCGGGATATCTACCTAAAGGAGAGAAAGAAAGGAGAACAAAAAGGAAATGAAAACAATGATAATACCCAGGAAATGCCACATGAACATTAGTAAACCTAATTTCTAATTATTGCATCTTGATACTACATTATGATAGAAAACATCAGGTTCATTTTCATTTAAATTTTTTATTGAATCCTATGATGAGCAGAGTACAAGTTATTTTGAAACTTTCATGATGACCACATCAAGGAAGTTTCACTGCATTTACATGTGAAAGAAACCACACATTACAACTCAATTGTTTTCTTGCTTTCCACAGACCATAGATTTTGGGAGCTTGCCAAAAGCATTGCTGCATTTAATAAGTAAAATCAGAAACACTGGGCAAACCTCCAGAATTTCATGTTTTGCTTGAGTTCTCTTTATTTGTGGTTGGTCTTTCTTTCTGTCTTAATAATCTGGCTGGGGTGATGGTATAATAATTTTCAGGCAGAGCAGTAAAATAGTAGTACATAGCGGATCATAGTAGTACACAATGAATAAAAAGGGCTATAACTCACAGTTTTAAGCAGCATTTAGGAATACAGACCTGTAAATATTAAAGAATCCATAAAGCCCTTGCATTTTGAGTAAGGGCCATAGCATGTTCCCGGGGCCTTACTCATCTCGATTGGTGTGTCTACATTCATGTGGCTTGGGCTCTATTTGCAAATCTATTTCAAAACATTTCTTCCTTCTGTCTGCTGACAGATTGAAAGATATGGAATTCAGAATTTCAAATTTAAATAGCAAAGAGCAATGGCAATATTTACCAAGGGGTGGAGAGATTGGCACTGTTACCCCTTTAGACTTTTTCTAAAGATTCTTCTTTGTGCCTCCTTACAGCCCTGGATGCTGGTAAGTCCATGTTGGTCATGTCATGGTAGAGCCCCTCCTTGCTCTCCATTGCTGAATTGCTGTAGTGGTCAGCTGGAAGATACTCGTGCTCTTTCCTAACATTTCCCCGCTTAAGCAATTTAGGTGGATGGTTGTTAAGTGTTTTTTATGTCTTTGCGTGGGATAGAAGGCAGTTTTTAGGATTTCAAAGCGAATGGATCAACAAGACAATTTCTGTCAAGATGTTAAGTCACAGTAAGTTAAGTTGGATGGTCTTTTTTTTTTCTCTAAGTGACCTTCCATCTAGCTTAATTTGACTTTGTTTTCCAGACTTATTAGAAAATAAACTCACTGCCAGGTAGTTTTCATAATGTTGTTGGTAACCTCTTTAGGGGTTTCCTGGTACGATAAGCAGGCCCTGTTTGGTACAGAACCTATTGGAGTGAAAAGCTTTTGCAGTCTCTAAAGAAGCAGGTATATTTGCGCATAGTTAACCCTGCTGATACCAGCTACTCTAGAAAGTATCAAACCAATGGTTTAGTCTGTTTGTGAAATGATCCCTTTGGTAGATGAGGACTTAGGAACATTAGAAATACTTTTATTAAAGGCTGCAATTGTATGTCATTGTCAAACAGTCAGGATTCCTCTTTGGAAAATTGTCTTCCATTTAATGCCTGTTTGTCCTAGGTGGTGTGCACATGCTTGCTAACAGTCAAAGAAAAATGTAGGTGTTACTTGACCATGTAGCTTGTTCTTGCACTTGAACACCAAACAGCTGTGATTCGGTACCTTCCCCTCTTCCCCCACGTGCGGGTAATCATTTAAAAGTGATAAATCACGTCTTCAACTTCTAAAGAAATATTCCTGATCCATCTGATCCATCTGCTATTTTTTATGGTTGGGTCACGTTAAAATCAGTTTCGGCATGAGGACGAAGGCCTGTGTTGCATTTCAGAGATGTTATCTCATCCTCTGCCTCAGTTAAACCTCTTGCAACCACAGATCTGGAGAGAATGCTTGAATTACTTGAAAATCTGTATGATGTTGTTGATTCCTTACGAATGTCTGTAAAATTATGGACTTTACTTAAAGGTTTAATTCTTTCATCCATTAACTAGTGTAACTTTTAAATATGCACATCAAAAGAATAAGCAATACATTTTATATTAATATAAGACTGTCTTTTTAATGACAGTTCCCAAGGATGGTCTCAAAAGCCAAGCTGCATTTGAAGAAATGAGGGCAAATTACATTAAAGAACTAAAGAAGATGGTAACTAAATGTCCAAGTAACTCTGGGCAAAGCTGGCAGAGATTCTACCAACTGACTAAACTTCTTGACTCCATGCATGATGTAAGTATAACTCCTCAGGGAGCACAGACAAGTTAAGCAAAAATCTCTCCATTAAGGTAAACCAGCAGTCTTCAATTGTATTAACTCGTAGGCAGAAAAAAATTCCTCGTTTTTTAAAGCAACATCTGATAGAAGTTGTTAGCAGACAAATTTAAGGAAAGCTGCCAAATAAACAAGAAAATGTGTCATTAAGGGTTGGGTCCCGCTGCCTTCGTCTTTGCTTAAATGGTAGCGTGTTCCTGCGGTGATCCCGTCACGTCGATACGAGTGGGAATTTGTGGGGTCGGAGGCTGTTTGGCGGGCAGACGGTGGCAGACGCTGAGCCCTGCGCGGGGCTCCCGCGTCCCTTCCCAGCGCAAGGTGCCCCCCTGGCCTGTCGTGCGTCTAACGCGGTGACGTGCCCTGAGCCTTGAATTAACCCCGCCGTCTTTCACAGCCGTGGCTCTGGTAAGGATGACTTTAGAAGATACATTAAGAGCTGTCTTTGGAATTTGAAGCCTTAATTGAGCTTTTCAAGTGTAAAATTAATTGCATTGTTAGGTTATTGCTACTGTCCTGTCTCCTTTCAGCATGAGGGTTGTCTTTTACGTGTATCTGATGTGAGATGTGACAACCGACTTGGGAAACTCCTAAGTTTAGTCCTGAAGCCCCCGGGCTTTGTCCTGCCGTGGCCGTGGGGGCTGCGGCCGGCGTGCGGTGCGTGGGGCGGCAGCTTGCAGAGCGGGCAGCAACCCGGCACCGGCTCCTAAAGCGGCGAGTGCAGAGACCTCCTGCTGCCCCTCCGGGCCGGACACAGGGCTTCTCCGCCCGGGAGCCGGCAGCGCCCCGGAGGGAACCCCCCTGGCACGGGAGGCTCCACGCGGCTCCACGTTTTCCTTTCCAGTGGAGCCAGGGGCAGCAGGATGTGCCATCGTTCCCCTCGCCCCCTTCACGCCCGGCAGAGCTGCCCAGGGGGCGCCAGCCCCACAGCGAGGCCGGGCAGCCCCCGCGGCCCTGCCCGTGCTGCCGCTGTCTCTGGCGGGAGGCGCCGCTGGGGCTAGGCGGGCAGGCGGCGAGCAAAGCCGAGCACGGGGCACCTGCTTGCGCTCACCACCGCCCCCAGCGCACCCTCGCTGGGCAGAAAGGCAGCTTGGCTGCGCCGAGGAGCCGCAGCGCTTGCTCTCGGAGGGCGCATGCGTGTGTGCGCTTTGTGCTCAAATTTCGTTTTCGTAGAGACAGGGCAGTACAGTGCACTTCAGGTCAAATCTGTATAGGAGCCTGAGGTCTGTTTACAGAATGTACATATGGGATTATTTTTCAAATATTGTTCTGTTGTTCATTAAAACATTGAAAATCTTAGTGGGAGGCAGAGAGTGTATTATTAGTACTGCAGTAATAGCTCATTCTTCGGAGATCAGGTTTCACTTGTTCTGCGCCAGCAAAGGAAGTTGTAGTGTGCTAGTGGAAAGAAGAGGGGATGGGTGATAAAATCATTTGCAAGATATTCGCATCTGAAGCTCAAGGCAGTTAACAAACCCTGCGTTTGTACAGTTCTCTGATGCCCTTCAACGTGTGCGGGGTCTGCTGTGTTTGCGTGCAGCAGGCGAGCGCGTCGCGCCGGGGCAGGACGCGGCAGAGTCCCGCAAACCCCTCCAACGTGCCGCTGCCGGCCGCGGGAGGCTGCGCCAGCCAGCGGAAGCTCGGACTGCTCTGGTGTTTTATTTCATTTTTAATTAAGCTATTTTTACACTACCTTTGTGTGAAAATAGCACCTTACAGTACAGGACTTCTTGAAGAAAGCCCCGTAGTCAGCATTAAACTCCAAGGAGTCGAGTTGTCTGCACAGATGTGCTTTCCCTTGGAGACCTTACTGGGGCTTGTTCAGCAAAAGCACTTGTTTATTTTTCTCTTTAAAACTGATTTTTCACTTTCAGTTTTTGAAATCTTACCAGAATAAATCTAGAGTAATGGTAATACTAATGAGAACTGAGAATTACTCTTGTGCCCCCTCTACCTCTTAGTGCAGCATTTCTCCACTTTATCAGTGTAAAGGCAAATTTTCTGCTAAATTCTTCAGTATAGGAGGAGCCCTTTTCAGCTGGCACCTCTATATTTTTAACTTATTCCATATGATTTTAAAGGCTCAGAATATATTTGGTGCCGAGTGGTCTAACGAGAGCTGGAGCCGCAGCGCTGGCGTCACAGCCCGAAGGGGTTTCTGTTGAACATGGCCGGCTCCGTGCTGCGGCGCCGCGTGGCGTCCTGCTGCTCGGCACCCTAACGCCCCGTCCAGCCTTATTTTTAAACGGGTTTTCCGGGGACCGTGCGAAATAAAAGCCTGTCTGAGTATCAGGTTACAGGCTGCTCGGCTTATGTAACAGGAGGAAGGAAAATACAAAAAAAAACAAGATGGTTTTACATTGCCCAGGATATTATGTTGTTCAACCATACAGTGAACATATGTGCAGGTAGCAAAGTGCCAAGGTGAGGAAAACGGCGATTCTCAAGAAGGCCAGCTAGGCACTTAAGCTTCTGAAAAGATCTGCAACTTTCTTTAATGATCCATAAAGCCACCAAGCCCAGAAAGCAAAACAGAAAAATGAGAGACCGAAGTCCACCCTGAGCAGAGCAGAGAGGCCAATAAACCCGGCTTCGCCTGCCCTGCGTGAGCTGGGTTTGGAGCGCGTCTGCAGGCTGCCCCTGGCCCTGGGCGGCCCTCGTGGGCACCCAGTGCCGCCTTCCTGTGTGACGGGGCCCGCGCTGCGGTCGGGCCGCGCGCTCTGCTCAGTGCCGCGG
This sequence comes from Nothocercus julius, assembly GCA_013398735.1. NCBI lineage: Eukaryota > Metazoa > Chordata > Aves > Tinamiformes > Tinamidae > Nothocercus > Nothocercus julius. The sequence continues at coordinate 2,100,479 of VZSV01000024.1, forward strand.
TCGGGCCGTGTGCCCTGTGCTGGTCGGGCCGTGTGCCCTGCTCAGCGCCGCGGTCGGGCCATGTGCCCTGTGCTGGTCGGGCCGCGCGCTCTGCTCAGT
>VZSV01000024.1:2100802-2122398 GCA_013398735.1 Nothocercus julius
CGGGCTGCACACCCTGTGCTGGTCGGGCCGCGCGCCCTGTGCTGGTCGGGCCGCGCGCCCTGCTCAGTGCCGCGGTCGGGCCGCACACCCTGTGCTGGTCGGGCCATGTGCCCTGCTCAGCGCTGCGGTCGGGCCGTGTGCCCTGTGCTGGTCGGGCCGTGCGCCCTGCTCAGTGCCGCGGTCGGGCCGCACACCCTGTGCTGGTCGGGCCGCACACCCTGTGCTGATCGGGCCGTGTGCCCTGCTCAGTGCTGCGGTCGGGCCGCACACCCTGTGCTGGTCGGGCCGTGTGCCCTGTGCTGGTCGGGCCGTGCGCCCTGCTCAGTGCCGCGGTCGGGCCGCACACCCTGTGCTGGTCGGGCCGTGCGCCCTGCTCAGTGCCGCAGTCGGGCTGCACACCCTGTGCTGGTCGGGCCGTGCGCCCTGCTCAGCGCCGCAGTCGGGCCGCACACCCTGTGCTGGTCGGGCCGTGCGCCCTGCTCAGCGCCGCGGTCGGGCTGCACACCCTGTGCTGGTCGGGCCGTGCGCCCTGCTCAGTGCCGCGGTCGGGCCGCACACCCTGTGCTGGTCGGGCCGTGTGCCCTGCTCAGCGCTGCGGTCAGGCCACGCGCCCTGTGCTGGTCTCCTGAAGCAGCGGGACGTGGATGGGACTGAAGTGCGGCAAGGGCAGCCGACCTGCCTTCTTCACCCCAAACGCGACTGCTTCGTTCCTGTGCCCGTGAATGGGCACGTGTGTTTCAGCACGAGATACCGACAGCGTTGGGTTGTAGGTGAACTGTGTTACGGGATCAGACAAGCGGCGCGCAGGAACATTGGAAACAGATGTATTGCACATGGTATCAAAAACTTCATTTGGATCCTCCTCAGCATCTCCTGTTGGCTTTGGCAGCAGGGCTGCATCTTGCATGGCAACCTCGTTTCATATGTCGAGCCTAGTGTATGGTTAGGCAGTTTGCAGAACAAAAGCTGAATTTGGTTTCAATCTGGCTGATACTAAACAGACTTTGAGTTGAGGGCTTTTGTTTCGATGCCATGACATTAAACCCTAATGTGAACCTCCCCTTGTCTTGGCAAGGCAGAGCTCTGCACTGTCATTTGCTTGTTGATGTTTTCTGCCAAACAAAAATAAATTCTTTAAGGCTCACACTGCTGAATAATTAATTTTTTATGGTTCCTGAAGGGAATACTTTATAGCTGAGGTGGATTTTCCATAGGCTGACAGAGCCAGGGTTATAGGCGCTGAGAAATGCTGACGAGGGGAAGCAGGGTCCGGATCGTCCAGGGGCGTTTCCCGGGCCCGCGGCGGTGCCTGCGGACGCGGCCCTGCGGGCGCTCACGTAGCCGGGGAGCGGCTCCGCCGCTGCCAGCACCTTGGGGGGTTTTATTGCCATTGCTGGATCGCGGGCGCTTCATCCCGCAGCTGATGAGCCGTTTGGAGCCTTGTTCAGGCCCAGTACTTCAACTCCCGCAGCAGCGTTTCCTGCGTGTGCTGGGAGGCCAGATGCAGCCCCGTGTCCCCGCGGGGCCCCATGGAAGCAGCGGCGAGGCCGGGGCGCGCGCAAGCGCCCCCAGCTCCCTGCTGCAGGCTGCCGCGGGGGCGCTCGCTCGGTTCCTCCTGGTTGGGTCTCTTGTCCTTTACGCTGACAGACGTTTCTTGGGTGGGGACCAGACCTCCCCTCCCTGCGCAGGAGAAGGTCGGAGCCCGAGGACCCTCGCCCAGGGTTCCCACGGGCCGGGGCTCGGGGCCCGCGGCCGCACGCGGGGCTGCGGCTTTGAGCGCTTCCTCTGATGCCCGAAATGAGCCCGGCTCAGGTTTGCCCACAGCGTGTCGAGCTGTGACGTGCGAGACTAGTTGTGAGTGCTGTGGCTTCTCTGTACATACGTATGGAGGGAAGTGCCTCCTCATCCGGTCACAGCACCTGCCTGGGCAGCAGCAGGTTCTGCTCCTCGGGTGCCGAAACCCAGCGCCTGGGTGGGTTTAGAGGCTTCGTTCCTTGGGCTTCCCCCGTGTTTCGTTTGCAGCTCTGCTCTCCGGGTTGGGAGGTCAGGGTTTCATAAGGAGCAGAGCAAGGAGAAATCAGCCCCCGGGACACCAGGGTACGGACGTGCCTGTAGGAACCGGAGTGGCTGAATGAATCACATGAAAGTGGAGCACTTTACCCTGAGAGTAATAAGCAATTTACATCTCAGACCAGGAGAGAAGAGGAAAATAGGTTTTAATGGAGTAGCAGGACCCATCTGGCAAAGTTTTTCCTTAACCTTGTCAATCCTAAAACTTTGCATCCGCTGCTTGAAGGGGGAGATGGGGGGGGTTGCGGCGGTCCCAGGCTGACCGGGGGCTCCCAGGCGCCCCGGGGAGGAGGCAGGCTGGCTCGCTCGGGCCCGCTCCTGGCCAGCAGGCTCCGGCTCCCTTCGGAACGTGCGGGTTTCTGGAAGCAGGAAGTCAGGTCCTGCTGCTCGTCCTCTGCCAGAGCCCGGCTCAGCTCTGGGTCGCGCAGGCTGGGCCCGTGCGTAGCTGCGAGGCTGGAGCTGGGGGGCTGGCTGCGCCCGGCCCTGGGGTGGAAATGGGCGGCTGCATCCCTGCAGGGAAGGGGGGAGGTCGGGTGGGAAGGCTGGGACTTGGCGGCAGTGAGTGGAGTTAGTAACAGCAAGAAGCTGCCCAGCGCTGTGGTGTTGCCCAACACCAGCTGCCTCAGCTGCTGCCTCAGTGCGCTTAATCGCAGCCGTGCTGCCCGTACGTGGTGGAGAAGCCGCTGCAGACTCGCACACCACAGGCAGGGATTGCTGGAGGTTGTGTAGTCAGAGGGCAGATTTGGCACAGAAATGCGCTTCTTGCAAATGAGGCAGTTTTACTGTTTCTGAAATTCATTCAAGGGCATGGTGAGATTCCCAAACTCAAATCTATTTTTGGTTTTGCTGCATAACTACTGCGAGTACTTGAGGGTCATTACAATTGTCTCAGCTTCGGGGACTTCGCTGAAGAATACATTTGTCTGTTCTTGAAGACCCGTGGGGTGAAAAAGCCCATTTCATAGAAATCCCACCCTAATAACAGGGTTATTGTTCAGTACTGCTGTTTCTCAGAAGCACTTAGCGCAGCACACAGATGCAAAGATTGAGAAAGGGCAGCTCTCGGCGCTGAGGGCGCTGCAGCCGTCGGCGTGCGTAGGCCCAGCAGCGCCGGCGCCGCGCGGGCAGGGAGCAGTAACCGAGGCCTGAGGTGGCCGGGGGCCGCAGCCAAGCGCACGTCATTTGCCTCCGGAAGAGCTGCCGTGTCCTGCTGCCGTCCAGCCGACACAGAAGTGAGGATTCAGCCCTTCGGCTCCAGGCCTTGGCAGCAGAGTTGATTCTAGTTCATTTAGCGGCATCTGCCCGCCCGGGAGGCTGTGGAGTTTCGCTCCTGCCTGCGCTGAAAGCCGGGAGCCACTGCCCCTCCTCAGCGAGCCGCGCACCCCCCGTCCCACCGCGCGGGATGTCCCGGCCGCGGCGCCAACAGCGCGGCCGGCAGCTTCAGCGGGGCCTGTGCGCAGCTTCGGCAGCGTCTCGCTCACCGCCCGGGCCCGGCGTGGGAACGGTGCCTCCCCGGGCGCTGTGGCGCCCGCTGGAGCAGCGGGGCTTTCAGTCGCGCCGCGGAGTTACAGCCTTGCCTCCCGCGCTGCTGGGTCAAAGATGCTGTCAGCATTTCCAGTAAAACCTCACAGAAGCAGAGGGGAAGGACTGTAAGAAAAACGTGGGTATGACTTTAGTTTAAACACTGTGATTTTACAGTCCTTTGAAGAAGAAAAAGCAGCAGTATATTTGATACAGCAAGACGGTAAGCCGAATGCAGAGGGGCCGGGTGGGTTGCGTTAGCTGCTGACTTAGCGTTTGCAGCCTCTGGGGTATCAGCTGCTGTGGCTGCGAGGATGGGGGCCGCGCGTCAGGAAAGCGAGCAGATCTTTCACTTGCTTATTGAGGAGGGAACTTTTCTGCTGAAGCAAAAGCATTATTTATCTGGTATAAATCAAAACTGTGGCAAAAAATGCTGTTGCTCTACCAAAAAAAAAAAAAAAAAGTTTTGCTAAGGCTACAGTTCAGCAGTTTGGGACCTTAGTCCAGCGATCCTCCGTAAGCGTACGGAGGGCTTCACCCCGGAGCTGTTCCTGTTGTTTGGCTGGAGTAGTGCCGAGTGCATTGGAAGTGGTAACTGCTTAAGAAAAGGTAACACAAATGACAGTTACCATAGACAAGAAAGTCAACTCGTACAGGACCAAATGTTTGAGAGGGCTGTGCAGGTGTAACATACATATTAAGGCTCCGAAGTCATGTACTGTGCTCTAGGAAGCTGTGGCTACTTCTAAGTGTCGGGTGACCGCTGCTGCTCGGGCTGTGCCCGGGGCCGCGGCAGCGCGAGCTCCGGCCAGCCCTGCGCCTCCTTGCCGCGCGAGGCGCCTTCGGGGCCCGCGGGGGCAGCAGGGCCCTCGTGCCCGCCCGGCGCCGCCATGAGGGGCGGCCTCACTTGGCGCTGGGTGACGGGGTGGAGAGCGCGTAGGGGACGGGTACCCCGCATCGCCTTCGCCCGTCCCCTTCTCTCTGCGTGCCTGGAACACGCTCTGTGCGGAGACGAGCAGCGGCCGCCCCCTTCCCCTGCCTATTTGGCTTTGCAACGAACAGCAGCGGTTTTTCCTCCTTAAAAACAAAGTTTGCCTCTGCTCCTTGGTTCGCCTGCCGCTGTGTCGTTAAGGAGCACTGCCCGGGGACGTGCTGGGTCACCAGCAGCGGGGGTGCAGCAGCAGACCCGCGCCTGGGCCGGTGATCCCAGCACCTCGTTTATAAATTCGATGGATTTTTCAAGAACACTTGTAAATAATCTGTTAGGCAAGAAGGTTGCCTGGTGTTGGCTGGATCTTGCACTTTGCTCCTGCCTTGCAGAGAGAGACATTTCCTGCAGTATCTTTAGCTGACGCTTTAGTTCAATGCCTCATTTAAGAATTGATACAACAGACTCGTGTTTGCTAAACTACATGCATAGCAGTGGTTTAAGTAAGTGCTCTCTATGGACAGAAAGTAGCAAAATTAATCAGGATGTAAGTTGTGACTTCCTAACTAGGCTCTAGTCGTTCTTCAGTGGAGCGGCCCAGGGCAGGCCCTTGGTGGTTGGCGTCGCGCTGCGGGAGAGCGGAGTGCCCGGCTCCAGCAGCCTGTGGGCCACACCAAACACAAACTGCTTCTGAAACGACAGGGTCTTCTTACTAAAGATCATAAACAGGGATTGCGCGACTGTAACAAAGCACTTTGTAGAACGAACACAGCAAGAGCTTGCAGAGGAGTGCGTTGAGCTGTGACAGTGCTCTGCCGTGTTTTTAATCATTAGAACAATAATCCCCGAGCAGTGAGGCTGAATGAGGTCTTCTGGCCTTCACAATTTTCTTGCTCTTGCAGTGTTTGTTTTACAGCAGCAAAGATGCTGCAGTTTGTGATTTTGCATGAAGATGATAACAGTAGACAGAAGAAAAAATTAAAATGCTCAAAAAAAAAAAAAAGTGAATGATTATTTCTTGTGGTGGGACTAAGGTTTCCATAACACACAGATACGTAACCTATAAAAACTGCAATAGCCATTATGACATTTGAGACAAGGTAGCAGTTAGTTGGAGTAAGTTTATTGGTGCTTTGAAGATCTGTAGTATTTCTCCCCCCACACGCCGAAAAGCTGATGGCAGCAGGAGGCCCTGCCCGCCAGCGGTGCGTGGCGAGCGTGCCGGGACCCTGCCCTGCAGCGCAGGCGTCGCGCGGGACCGCGTTTGCCAGCCGCCGTCAGCCAGAGGCGCCGCCACAGGGCACCGCTGCTCCTTGGTCCTGCTGGCACAGGCGGCGGCAGGTCCCGCCAGCGTGCTGGTCACCTTCCCGCCTCCGACACTGAAGGACTACGCAGGAATTTTTGTTGTTAAATATGTATTTATATACTGTCATAGCCCAGGCTTCAGCTCAGCAGCGTACGCCGCAGCCGGGGCGGGAACACACGCGTTCCTCGGCAGAGCGGCAGGAAGACGAGCGCGCGCGCGTGTTTATAAACAGCCTTTCGGTCTGCCTGGCGCAGTTGCAGTTTTATCCCACGGACAAGTTTGGCTGGCTGGGCTGCTATAAAGGCCACGGCGCTGCCGTGTGGCACCCCCTCCATGCGGCTCGGCCCAAACCGTTAGCTGCGCTGGTGCTTTCAAGGGCTGCAGTTAACCAGCTAGTCTGATTTTGTAGCCAGCCGACAGCTACCCAGAGAATAATATATGGCCAGGGTTCTTCCTCTGGGCAGAAGGCTTTATTTTCACTGTACTTTTCATGGTGGCCCGTTGACTTAGTGAAAGGAGAACCAATTATGCTGAAAAGCTGCATCTGTGATGTCTCGGTTTCTTCTCATTATCTGAATTTTAACTGGTGAAGTCGCACTTGGGGATTTGGGTTCTTTGGTTTGAGCTCTGATTACAGCGCTTGCAAATGGACTGCTAAGTTAGGGTAAGCTATCACTGCTTAGCACTGTCCCTTACGGCAGAGTGCCGCAGCACGGCACGCTGCTCCGGCCGTCACTGCAGAGCCACTGCACGCGGAGCCCTGTGCATCGCTCCTAATCTCTGTTTCTTTCTGTATTGCAGCTGGTTAGTGACTTGTTGGAATTCTGTTTCTACACCTTCCGAGAGTCTCAGGCACTGAAAGTAGAGTTTCCAGCCATGCTGGTGGAAATCATCAGTGACCAGCTACCAAAGGTGGAATCTGGGAATGCCAAGCCCCTGTACTTTCACAGGAAGTGACAGAAAATGTCTTAAATGGAAGAACTTTGCCTTAAGTTTCCCTGTGTTATTCCACACCCATGAAGGACCCAAGAAACCATATTTTAAACATGCTATTTACACTTGTTCAGCCGTCTCTGAATAGTCTAAAATCATGCGAAGGGTTTGGGGAATGGAGAACAGTTGACCTGGATTTGGCAAGACCTAGATGTTTGGAAATTACCCCTTACCCTAAAACATTTAGAAAATGTTCCTGTTCCTCGGATGAAAAGCCATATCTAGTCAATAACTCTTTGATTTTGATATTTTAACAGACGGAGTTTTAAATATGCCATGTAGTTTCTGGTATTGTTTGCTTGTTTTAAAAGGGTTCAAGAACTAACAAGAACTTTTTAAAGCTTACCCTTGGTTTGCACATAAAACGTAAAGTCAATATGGGGCATTAATATTCTTTTCTTGTAAAAAAAAGAAAAACAAACAAAAACTATATATATACATACGTACACACACACACACACACACACACCCCTAATGTGTAAAGTAATAACAGAACATTTGGTGTGGAATACTCTGCTCTCCCCACCTGTGGCATTTGTTATCCCATTTTATCCCATCATAGCTGATATACACTGTGTTAAGTGTCCATTTACTATTTAATTAAGGAGGATAAGATGTGAAAACAAATGCCCTGGTATCAATTTATAGTATCTATTGTGCTGGCTTTACAAATAATTTTTTGCAGTCTTTTGCTGTACTGTACATTGCTGTATGTATAAATTGTGAAGGACCTGAAATAAGGTGTAAGGAACTTTTGTAAATGAGACAAAAATCTTTAATGGTTAATAGGATGAATGGGAAAGTATTTTTGAAAGAACTCTATTTTGCTGGAGACTATTTAAGTACTATCTTTGTCTAAACAAACAAGGTAATTTTTTTGTAAAGTGAAATGTTCTGCATGCATAATGAACCGTTTACAGTGTATTTAAGAAAGGGAAAGCTGTGCCTTTTTTAGCATCATATCTAATTTACCATCCTACAGTGTCTGTTGTAAATAACCACGCCTAACCTTTTTCAGTTGTATTTAAGCCTTTCTGTTTTCCGCTCTATTTTTCTTCGTTTTGTCTCTGGCTTGCAAGTGTATGTGACTCGAGCCTATCTTAGAAATCCTGCTTCATATTTCTGTAGGAAACTACCCACTGTTGTGTTTGCCACTTTACGGAGGTTTCATTTAACAAGACAAACTACAGTCTCCCCAAAGCTTTTGCCAGCTTAACGATACGGCCGGTTCTTGCCCTCTGTTCCCTCTCGCGCACCCTCTCTTAGGGGAATAAGGGTGAATAAGATGTTGAATGATTTTTTTTTATTAAGGTTTCCCAAATTGTTTGTTTCTCCTTTGATTACTGAATCCCTACAACCTCCCAGAAGGTCAGATCATGATTTCAGACTGGCCATTTCTGATTACGCTGAAGGGAACATGCAGATCATGGCAGTAAGTGCGCGGGACAGGCAGGCGCGGAGGAGGAGGATGGGAAGCTGCGGATATGGGCAGATGAGCCGAGTTGAACTTTTAGTGATAAAACATGTTCGGTTTTGTAAGAATTTTTGTAATAACCAGAATCTGGAAAGACAAGTGTCCACACTACAAGTTCAACTCAGCTGGTCTAATTTTGTCTCAAAAATGTTTTCTCTAGAGTAAACTGCAATGAAAAACTTTTTGAGGTGATTTTCACTATTTCACAATTTATAAGCAAATACAGATTTTTGGAGTAGAATAGAGGGCAGGTGAACTTTTCTGAGGCTCACTGTTGCTACCATGTGCTGATTTAAATAGGATAGCTTTTCAGAATCCTAACCCCTAGTGTTCTCTGTGGGTGACACTGATAGTTTTGGGCTATAGTTGTCCCTTGACTGGTCTGAATGTAGCATTTCTTTTTCATGGTGGTCTAATAGAAATTATGAACCCTTCTGATTGAGAATTTCAAGGTGCACTTTGGTGCACACAAGACAGTCAGTGCTACTTGTCTTTTTAAATGACGCCTGCCTTATGCAATGACTAATCTGTAAAGACTGTATTCAGAGAGGTTTTTTTATATATAAATATATACATACATATATTATTTGCATTTTGGAAGTCTAATTCATAGGCAGATCTTTAAATACTGACCTGCACAGCAATATGAAAGCCAAACTTCCAACAGGAGATCCACAGCATGCAGACTGGTTGTTTACAGGAATAGTCAGACATCCATCCTTTCATTTACTTTTTTTTTTTTTTTTTTTAAAGTCTAAAATAGGAAATTTTAAAGCCAGGTTTCGTGTGAATACAGTCTGCAGCAGCTTTTTATATTAACAAAGTTACTGCCTCCTTTTCTGTCTCAAAGTAACTTTGCTTGATTAAAATAGCAAAGCCATATTCTACACTTCACTGTTAAATGCCTGTCCCAGTCCAAATTGTTGTCTGTTTGCTCTTATTTTTGTACCTTATTACTTTTAATCTTGGTTTGGTACAATTCATAATTCACAGAAACTTCATATAATTAAACACACTAAATTAGTTTTAAAAAGCAATTTATATCTTTATGCAAAAACGTATGTCTGTCTTTGCAAACAACTGTAAGCGAATTATAATAAATCCTTTACTTTAATCACCTGTTGTTTATGAAACCATTCATTGATTACTATTTTTTGTTAGAGATCATTGAAGAAATAGATAAAATTGGATATAGATGTTGTAAGAGGCCGTGTTCTCTTATCCAGGACACTTAAGCAGAATAGCCATCACTTTTTTTTATCTAAACCTGTACAGAAAAAAAAAAAAAAAAAAGAAAGAAAAAGAAAAAGACTAGGTTTTTAGCTACCAAAAGTTGCATTATTTTGAATTTGTTTAGAATGAAATAGGCATTTGTCTCCTGCAAAATACAAGACAAACTAAAAACATCTTCTAAAAGTGGGCTTCTGTTCATTAAGAAAAATTATTTTGTTGTAAGAAGGAATGGGGATATACAGCAAGAGCATTGTATACACAGCTAAAAATGTAAAATAGTGTTAATGTACTGCAGTGGGTATTTCAGGAGTACTACACACTGTGCAACTGAACAGTTGCACAAAATTAAATAGACTAAAAGTTCGCAATATCAAAATATTATTAAAAAGATACTTTACAATCAATAATGCAAAAAGCTAATTCACAGGGTGGTGTTTTTCACTGACTTGTTTAAACATTTATGAAATTAAACAATTCTACAGTTAATGCACTTTTAATTGTTTATTAAAGATTTGACTTTTCCTTTTTAGAGCAATGTTTTCAGCTGGAGGTCAATGACTTGATAAAATAGACAGCAGTTCTGAGGCCAGGAAGCTCAGAGGAATGTTTAGGAATTCTTGGAGTATAACTAGATTCCTGGATGAAAAATAAAAGCAGCCAGCAGTATGGTGTAAACAGTAAAATCTATGCATAATGATGCATTTATAATTAGGGGTTTGCTTCTGTATGTTTAAAGCTTTTTAAATAAATAGAAAATATTGTTTGGTCTTTATGTTAATGTCTGCAAGTACCTTTTTTTTTTTTTTTTATATATATATAAATTGTACAAATATACATGAATTAAACTGGTTTGATTGCAAGTATTTCTTGCACTTCAGTCTCAGCGAGCTGCCGGTGCAGTGATTTCCTTTGAAATAAGCTTCTATATCCTTCCAAATAATACTGGACAACATAAAAATACTAACGATATGACATCTTCCTGCATCTTGAAACGTGCTCGGCCTTCCCAGGCTACTGCTGCCGGCTGCTGACGCACCTTCGCTGGCCTCCCGCCGCCGAGCGGCGTGCCCGGGCTCGGAGGGCTTCCTCCACCTGCTCTGCCAGCGGTTTTCCAAGTGCAGCCAAGCGCCGACACGGGCACACGTGCTCCCTCCGTCCTCCTGGACACAAAGAGGAAACAAACACATCAGTCTTCCATACCCAGCCAAGCCTGCGTTCCACTTCATCTAGCGCTGCGGTACCTCCGGAGCAAGGTCAGAGCTTCTCTCGTGGAAACGCGGACTGTCTCTGTGCCGTGCACGAGCCCTCCCCAGGCAGCAGCTCAGGCTGCCTGCTCCGAGCCAGGTCCTTTTCCACTGTTTTAAGAAGGTCAGTTAGAACAAGGGCAGCTCTTGCTGGGCAGGTTCGGTCTGTGCTTGGATGGCCCCGGCTCCGCAGCAGCTGCTCTGATAGCAGCTGGAACGCAGCATGGACGCTGTGGCCTGACCTCCAGCTGCTTTGGTTCAGGTATCTCCACCGAATGGAGCTCTACACCACGTACACAGTAGACAGAGAACTGTAAAAATGCCCTTCCATTTTAAACATTTTGCTACTGTTGTTAAAACATGCCATATTTTACTTTAAAAAGAATGTTTTAATTGCAGATACCGATAGGATGAAGTTTATTTGGTGCTTACTGGTCATTACTTCAAGCACAGAACAGGGCACACTACTGAATTCCTATGCAGAAAACTATAACCAAAACCTAAAAAGTGACACGTCAGAGACAACTCTCAGTAAATACTTGCTTAGCACTGGTGCGTTTGCAGCTTGCTGTGTCCTCTGTCAGCAAGGGACGGACTTGCTCAGCTGGGAAGCAGGTAAGAGCTGTGCGACGGGCTAAGGGAGCAGGCCCGGTGCAGGGAGGAGAGGAGCCTGGTGCAGCCCCGGGCACGCTGCGGCTGCACGAGGGCCCCGGAGCACAGGGGCTGAGCGCAACACGGCCGGAGCGCCTGCTCCCCGTGTGGGGCCCTGTGGAGCGGGGAGCCCCCTCATCATCGGCGTCACCAACACGCGGCAGCCTCCAGCAGCCCGTGGGAAAGGAGGGAGCGGCGCCGCGGCCTGGCCAAGCAGCGGGGCCGGGCGCTGGCACACACGGCTCCTGCTCCAGCCCCGGCACGGAGCTCGGCCCGTCCAGCCTCTCCAGTCGCTGCGAGGCCGGTGCTCAGAGAGCCCCAGGCCGAGGGGGTGCCCCATGACGACCCTGGCGGGGGGAGCAGAACAGGACCTGCTTCAGCTGCACCTACAGTGGGGAAGCAACAACAGGTCCACAGGCAGGAAGCTCCCCGGGAGGACAGAGTGAGACGAGACATCACTGGGTGAGACGAGAAGGGGGGGGAGGGGGAGGAAACACACCCTTAGCTGGCTTTCTCCATAACCAATTTACTATCCTACCTCTTTCAAGTTAACATTGCCTTATTTTGTCTTCCCAAATCTACCAAATTACAGGAAAGCGAGACAAGCACCAAGGCCCAAAGGCAGAAGACAGAACATGAGTGTCCAAGGACTGAGACAGACAGAGGAGCGGGAAAGGGGAGAGGGCTTCAAAAAAAAAAAAAAACTTTTAGCATCATTTGATCTTGATGTTCAAGTGCTAGGGCATCACTTACAGAACTGTTGACAGTGAGAAGGAAGGAGCTGGGGCAGGGCCACTCTGCTGTGCAAGTCTGTACTCACACCAGGATGGATAGGACCAGGCTGCCATGGAAAGCCTTATGCCAGGTAGCAGCTCCCACAGCTAAATTCCTGAGAGGCAGTGTGGTTAACCTGAAAGCCAGATCAGATCTGGCTCAGCTTGCACCACTGCTTTTAGACAAAATCTGGGACGTGAGAAAGTTTGAATCCGTATTACCCCTGCTCTGTGTATCAGTTCTCAGAAGAGGAGTTTCGTTCTGCCGTGGCTCCAGAAGTAACAGGAATCTCAAAACATCTCACCTAAAGGCAAACGGGGTCACAGGACGGCATTGATGAGCTGCTGGAAAAGAAGAAAGTCTCTTATTCCTTCTGTATCTGCATTTTTATACCACTTCCCTTAAAAAAGAAAAGAGAAAATCTGTTGCAAGTGAAACAGCTCAAAAGCTGAAAAATAACATTTGGGAGGCAGCAGCCATGCCGTAACAGACACACACTGCATGTTTTCAAGAAAAAAAATGAGCCCGAGTGGCCTGAAAAGCTTCAGGTGAGCCCGGCTGCGCTGGCGGCGGGGCCGCACACTCTCCTGCCGCCCGCGCTCCGCTGGCCACAAGGCTTTGCTTCCCCGCGCCTTTTCCAAGCGCCCGGTCGCAGGGAAAGCAGCGTGGGTGCCCTGCGCCCGCCGGGGCCGCGGCCCCAGCACGCACCCAGCGGGCTGTGCAGGCTGGGAACAAAATTACGGTAAAGAGTTAAGGCCCAAGGAAAAAAACACCCCCACCTTAAGGCACCATTAACCATTACCTGGTTTCCTAATCACATTAGTTAGACAAACGTGCAAGCTAAGTCTGTCTGCAGCAACTCCACAGCGTGCAATTTAACAGTCAGTGAGCCTGTGTTAACATGTCATCTTGTCATATATCCTTGTCTCCCCTCCCCTGCCTCCCAGAGGATCTTATTTAAAGGCGAAGAAAATAAAAAGAATTCATGATAAACTGCGGGCATTTTCTCACAGGCGCAGATTCAAATACCCGAAGCCCTGGTGGTTCCTCGTGACCCAGAGAGCTGCTGCCCCTCCAAGATGGCAGCGCAGCCACTCAAGGGCCCTGACGAGGCCTCAGAATCTGCAGTTACGGGGCGGGGGAGAGGGGAGAGGGGCATCCACGGAGCAGCCCGACAGGGAGGCCTGATGACACGGGAGGGCCCGAGGGGAAGGTCCCAGGCCCTACGGAGCCTGTTGCCACCCACTCTGCACTAGCTGCCCATCGTTATTCCATACTGTACCTTAGAGACCGGAGCAAGATATTCCCCACCGTAAGGAGCACTTATCATAAATAACAACATTTTATTTCACTTACAGCAGTAATTTTGAGTAGCAAAGGAACCATGACATATAGGAGCCTGTAATAAAAGTTCACGTACCTTGTCTTTATAAAACAATACAAATGAAGCCACACACACAACATAAATGAATCTGTTCCTTAAAGACATTTGAAAAATGTCATGTCTCCATACCTATTATTTTACTTACTGGTATGTCTGTTCCATATTGTCTTTTCCATTTTGAAACAAAATTTTATCATCAGTATAATAGCTTTTTTTTTTTTAAATCTAAAAATATTTTCCAAACCCAAATAATATTCTGTTAACACTGGGCACAGATGCATAATCTCCAGGACACTAGTTTTTAAAAATTTTCTTCCACTGCTATGTGAGTCACAGATCAACTAGATGCTTGTCTGAAAATGCTTATTACCTTCCAAACAAATGTACCACAATTGTTCTTCACAATTGAAAAACTCTTAAAAATGTACTTAAACTATTGCCCATCCCACTTTCTAGTCTCCACCCAATCCAAACTCCCTTAAAGAAACTTCTATTTGTAATTCATATTTGGCAACACTTAATGTCTTTATACAGATTAGGATCTTCAACCCATAATCAGGCTCTTCGTTGATTAAAGACAGTCACAGGAGCAGAGAGAAGTGACTATAACAAAAATCCATGGATACCATGTACACCTTCTTGGCGTTCAATGCACAGAGCTATAAAAACTGAACATAATTTTGTGGAATAAGTCCTCTCTTGCCATTCAGCGTGCCTTCTAGCCATCCTGGTTCTCTGGAAAATTGCACTACAAAAGAAAGAAAAAAAAAAAAGAAAAAGAAAAAGAAAAAGAAGAAGAATTAAAAAAAATTACTGCATCTTTTTAGGCTTGGTGGTTTTAGCTTTAGCTCCATAACACCATACAAAACATCCAATCTTCTGCACTGAACAGTTCAAAAATGTGTCTACAGAAGATGACAGGGATGGTCAACTTCACGGAAATACCTGGATAAAGCAGGTAGTTAAGCACTTCCCTGGTGAGCGTACGGGGTGGGAAAGGCTTTAGCTACAGGATACAACGTGAAGAAAACTATAAGCCCCCTTCAGAACTATGGCTTTATATAATGGGAAATCTAGAAATCAGAATTCACATCAAACCACTAGAAACTATTCCAGTAGTTGAGAGCAAAGTGAGACCAAAAAACTGTCCTGAGGGCTGATGAAGGTGGGAGTTGGAGCCACAGGAAAATGGTGCAGCAGGTTACTCGGCATGAAAACTGAGCACTTGAAGGACGACCAGGAAATGGAAATGAGTCAGCTACCATTCCAGGGAAGCATCCGCTCTTCACAGATAGACCAAGACACTTTGGAATAGACCACTGGACAACATCTAAGTCATTCATATGGTGAAATCATTGCTCTGAAATACAGACGCATCACACTAAAAACACAAAAAAAGCCCTTGAAAGATGTGCCTTGTTTGTTACTGCCATCTGCCGCTGTTAACACTGAAGTTGCTGCAAGGGTATCAGTGGATCTAAAATATAGAAAAAAAAAATCATCTAATACTCTAAATACCCCAACAAGTAATATTGTAACAGAACTAATGAAGTCAGGTTTCCTGTGTACTTTTGACCACATTTGAAAGTAAAAAACAAACCAAAACTAACCAAACAAAAAAGCAGCATAGCCTCATTTCTTTGAAGAACAGCCTGTGAACCCCACCTGCTTCCTATCAAATTTCTTGTGAGAATATGGTATAGATACCACTGCAACTATTCGACCACCCACAACCTATGCCATTCTGTACTGCGCTGCTTGATGATCACGCTGCTTTAGTAGCGACATTGTTTCGGGAGAAGATATTTGGGAGAAGCAGGGAGCTGCTGAATCCTGCTGCCAGCCACGCCAGTCCCTTCCCGGCGACCCCACGCTAACACAGCGAGCAGCGCCCTGAGCTGTGGCCTTTCAGAAATCCAAGAGCAGATAAAGGGAAGCAACATCTTTGCAAGCCTCACTTTCAGAAACACTGTAGTCTGACATTTGGGCACCTGGAAGATCCTTACCCCACTTTTCTCCTTTTCTCCTGTTCCTCAACAGTCCCACTGTCAATGCTGTCAAGCAGGGAAGCTCAGAAACCACAGTTTAAGTACCAGCTACACCTCCATGGGACTTAGACATTCAGAAAACAAAAACTGCTTTTAAATGATACTGCTAGTTTATATTCCAAACAACTCTGGACATATATTTATAATGAAAATGAATAGATTCAATTAAAAAAAAAAAAAAAAAAAAAAAGGAAATCTCATAGAAAACTACCTTTTAGTAGCTGTGCGCACACAGTTACTGACTCACCATTAATAAGTATCAGGCCCTTCCCTCCCTTTGTCACTTTTATTCCCCAGTAGGAACCTGGCTCCCTTTGAAATTGCCTTGTACAAGAAGAGTTGATACCCACACACCTCACTGCCTTCTGTGGGCAAATGATACGACTCGGGAAGTTGTCCAAATGTAAAGCTATTCTAAGCCCCAACAATGCTATTTGCTAATGTTTTTCATAAGTATATTGTACATGCACTTAAAAAAAAAAAAAACAAGCAAAGGACATTTTCCTATCATGCACAGCTCTTTTTAAACCAGCAACACAGGTTATTTTTGCAAAAATATCCTGCTTAAGAGAAGATCTGTAGTGTCCCCTTTCTGTCAATTCCTCTCAATCAAAAATGATTACAGTTCTTAGCACTTTTTCAGGCATCTCTCATTTAAAAATACCTTGCTGCAGAAGCTACACATTTGGCCTTGAAACTACTACTCGCTATTGGACCAAACATCCCACAGGACTAAGCCTTGCCTTGGCTAAAGACAGGAGGGGAAAATACCTGCAGCGCAAAAGGCTGGGGGCAGAGGAGTGAGAATTCAGGAGGGCGGCGGCAGCCCAAGGAGGACGCGGCAATGGAGCCCGGGCCGAGCAACACGGAGCTCCGGCCTGCAGGGCGGCGGGGAGAGCGGCGCGGTGGCGCCGTCCCCACCACGCGGCCCCGAGCTGCCCGCGCCACGCAGGGCGCACCGGGCACAGCAGGAAGCGCCATCCCGGCGCGCGGGAAGGGCCACGGCAAGGGCTCCGAAGTCAAGGAGCCAAACGAAATGGGCACGTGCTCAGCGCGGTGCTTGGAGATTTCCCTGCTGCATAGCTTGTTCTGCTTTGACAGCTCCGAATCTTTATGGCTCTCTACTGTAAGAGTCGTGTTCACAAGGGTGTTATTCCAGCACCTACCTGCCACTGGCTTTTGCAGGCCTGAATCAGGCTTTTCAGAAGAAAACCAGCAGCTTGGGAGGAAGAGGAACAGGGGGAGGCCATCTGGCATGCATGGGCCTCGGCTGCCCATGGGCTGCTGTACCAAACGAAGCAACGAGCCCGCGAGCTACATAAATGAGGATTGCATTTTGTGGGCAACAGAAATCTCACCACAAAACCAAACTACATTTTCACAGAACTCAATCCTGCTGGCCAATTTTTCACCAGGAAATTAAATTAAAGCAACAAAACGTGCTTACAAGCCTTCCATGCTTATAAATGTTTGAAGCAATCCCTATGGGTAAAGCAGCAGCAGAAAGGCATAAAGTTAGCGTGCTGAGAATTAGCATGCAATTTGAGATGTGAAGACTTGTTGTCTCCAAAGTCATTTTGGAACCCGTAAGCTTGCCATGAGAAGCAGAGTTATTCTGTGGACAGAACATGGGACTAGAGTCAAGGGGTCTTTTCCTGGCTTTGCTGAGGGTTTTCTGTGCCACCATAAATACAGCAGCTTGCAGCTGGGGGCTCAGACTTGTGAACAAGAGCAGACAGGCTGATGCCCCATGACAAGCCGGTGAAGGTGGACCCCAGCTTGCACACGGAGGCTCCTAGAGAGAGCAGTGGCTCAGCTCCCTCTAGAGCTGGTGGAGATTCGGTCACAGCCAGGAACAGAGGGAGCCCCAAGAAGCACTTGGCTCTTTCCAAACTGGAAAGCCAAGCTGCTCTGCGCTCCCTCGGCTACAACGGCTCTTAGTGACCGATATGCGGAAATCTGCACCTGGAGACTTCCTCCTGAGCTGGACCCCATCCGGTTAATCATCTTCCATTTAAAAAACACTCAGCTTTCCATTGCCACGTCTCTTCTGGAGATCATGGCTTCCAGAGCGCTGCCGGCAGAAGGAAGTGTTCCCTGCTCTGTGTCAGGCAAAGTCACACTGGTTAAGGTCAAATTACTTTCAGCAGCTTTTTAAAACTTCTAGCAAACTCAGCAGGAATTAGGCAGTGCTCATCTGATCCTTCTTCGTGATGAAGCTGTGACTGTCAGCAGTAGTTCAAGGTGACTATCTCCAAATGGTATGGAGGGATCTAGAAAGGAGAACATCTGTCCACAACCTGCACACTCAGTTTCTCCAGCTGTAAAGTGGAGGTAATTAATGCACCTGAGTCTTTCTAAGCGCTTTGAAGTCCTCAGGTGAAAAAAGTACAGAGTAGCTTCATCCTGGCCTTCACCTCAATAAAATAATTATTTGCACATCCAGTGCAGTACAGCATTTCAGGAGTGCTACTCTGACGGGAATCTTTCATTTGTTAGCACCGCAAGGGCGCCGCAGCAGAGCGGGGAGGGCAGGGCACCGCAGGTCAGCTCCGGCGGCCCCGGCGCGGCGCGAGGCAGAGGCGGCGCCGACACGCGGCTCTCCTGCCGCGCCGGTAGGGACCGTGGCTGCCACATCTCCCCTGAGAAAGCTACCGTAACAAACCACTTCTGTCAGTTTTCCCCACAGGTTCTCTTCTCTAAACTTGATTTTAAAATTGTGAAAAGCTTTGATGAGAGTTATCTTGACAAGTTTTCAGGAAACCTTCTTGTAGAACTGCTAGCAATACTGACACAGAATTTTGTTGTGTAAACACCACTTACCACATCTAAAGCACTTTTCCCTAGTGAAATTCCCATTTACTGACTTCTAAACAGTCTCTTTCAAGAACCAGAAATTTAATAACAGTGGGCTCCACGGCTGGCAAGGTTTCAATGCCAGGCAGTCTGATTATTCTTTCCTTGATTATTGGGAATAACAGCTTCAACAAAAATATGCAACTAGTGTACATCTCGCACAATCTCAAGTCATACTCTTCTTCTTCCCATATGTGTCCTTATCCAGTTGCAAAATCTTCAAGCCTTGCCTCAAACCACCTGAATGATATTGTTATGTGCTGTCGATAACATAGCCTGTAGCAACTGGGAAATAAAAACATTGGCACAGCCTAAGGTAAATTGAATGATGATAAAAAAAATTTCAGTGGATATTGTTCAGAATGCATTATTCATTTTCTTACACAATTTAATTAAATGGAAAACTTTTCTTTTTCTTTATAACCTACCAGCTGGTGCCTTAGCATTTACACACTGTGACACTGCAGTGGCAATACTGTGGGACTTGGGGTAGCACAATGGACAGGCAACACCGGAAACACTCAACTAGGCAAGTGCTCCGATTCCTAGCAAGCTATATAAAACCTAATCTAAATGGTAGTAAATCTAACCTCATCAGTTGGAGACACATATATTTTTCCTCCTTTAGATAAGGGAAATGGAGACATGCGTAAAGGTTAAACTCTTACCTCCTTCTACCAATATTACATTCAGCAGCCGCGACAGCTGCAAGACTGTACTTCACTAAATGCCATTATCCTGTCTCGGGCCAGAAGAACAGAAGATTCATCCAGGATAAGAAGTGATAGGAGAGAGCTACCACAATCAACATCTATGGATCAAGAGAGACAGAGCAGCAGATGAACAGGGAAGGGAAAAGAAAAAGAGAAGGAAACAAAGCAGAAGAACAGAGAGAAGAGGAAGGAGAGAAAAAAAAAGGAAAAAAAAAAAAAAATAAATAAACCACCGGCAAGGGAACAGCGAGAGGTGAGAGACAGGATTAGAAAAGGGAGACAGGCAGGGTGGAGCTCTAGAGATGGTAAAACCTTCCCTAATGGAAGCAGCACTTTTTAGCAGACATTAATTTAACAGTTACTTTAATGGTTGATACTAGCTGTATGTCAACTTGATTGATGCATTGTCACTTTGATAGTTAAGGTTATTGGTAGAGCAGCAGAATTGATGTATTATTACTTTAATTCTTCATTTGGGGGCTTTATCAGGGCATATGGGAATTTAAATTGAGTAAGTAAAGAACCTGGATTGATTCACTGGAATCTGATTCCAGCACAGCCACAGGGTGCTGAGCACAGGAGGAGAGTGAGGCCTCTGCGAACGCGCCGCCGAGGCCTGCGGTGCAGAGACTGCCGTGGCTTTTAATGACGATCCGTTTCCTCACCAGCAGAGCCTATCCGTGATATCACTAACCAGGAATCATTATGGAACGAATACTAATTTCTCAGGCACATCCAGCACCTGCATGTCCTCCTCCTGCGTCTTAATCCACAGCCCACCTTGCACCTTAGGTGGAGAGTTCTGCAGGATATGGACAACGCTTATACAGAAACCAGGATACAATGGAATAAACCACAAATATATTTAAGAAAATGTGATTCCCCTCATTGGAGATCTGCAATTAGGTTTTCAAAATGTAATCCATATAATCTTTTCCTAAGCTTCCAAATTTATGCATAAGGATGACACAGAAGAACAGTCTCACAGTTAAGACATTTCTGCCCACGTAGTCAAGGACGTGAATTTGGTACTTGGCTCCTGCACAATCCAACCCTCTAGCTGAAAGGCCCTATTGAGGCTCTAAGGTACCTAAACTATAGTAGCTTTGCCAGAACCTATAGCAGCTTTGCCAGAACCTATAGCATCTGTTGGCACAAGAAAAGAATACCAACATTGCTGTCACACAAATGCACAACAGAGAAGCAATCCCTCCTTCTCCAGCGCCAAAGCACCGGGAGGGCAGCCCTTGGTGCTCTGCATTACAAAAGCCTGTCTTGCACCCCCCATCTACCTCCCTGCACCAGATTTTTCCTGTACACAATTCTCTGTCTGCTGAAGATCCCTATCAGTCATGTTTTAAAAAACTTAAATTAAAATAACTGGTGTTAGCGACTTTAAAAGGAGCAATCATTTAGCTAATTTATCTTTAAAAGGTTTCCCACTTAACTCGATTCAGACGTGATCTGCCTGCCAGGCAGTTCTCTGACAGGAAACACCAAGCAAGATTTTGTAAGGTGGGTGAGGGTAGGGAGGAACCCAGTGGGGACCCCAGATCACCTCAGACTGCAGGAAAGGCAGGACTGCAGACTTGCTGTTTATCCCTCTGGGAGGAGGCAGAGACACGATCACATTTCTGCTGTAGAATATACGATAGCTCTGCTTTAAATTAAGTATCACAAAGAAGGGGAAGGGGATGTGCATGTCAGCATGACCTTCGCATGTTGTAAAAACAAACAAAAAAAGATTCTGCTGAGCTCCCCACTTGTTTCAGCTTGTTAAAAATTAGGAACATTTGGTTGGGGGCTGGGAGGAGGATGAAAAGATTTTTTTTTTTTTTTAAAAAATGAGAAACTTTCCCATGCATACTTTTGATCCAGTGTTAACAGGGTGCGTTTGTGAAAATATAAAACATATTTAGCTAGTTTTTTAATGCCTGCAGGTTGTTTTTTTATAGCTACTTTAGACAGTGTTTTGTTTTTGTTTTTCTGGGTGCAAGCTGGGAATCTGTGATACTCCACCTCTATGGGACATACAAATAAAGATTCTCTCACGTGGTATCTGAGTGACTTTGCAGTGCATACTGTAAGTAAGTTTGGTCATGAAGAATCAAATCGCGCTCTCCCCTCGGAAAGCACATATCAGATTTCCGACCTGGTAGCAAGCTGAGCAGCTGGCAATGGATGAGGCATCACTGCAGAATTTCCAGATTCTTTAGAGAGCAGAATGTCCCTTAGTGCTCCCCTGCCACTAGAGAGACAGAGGGACTAAAACACTGGTGTCGGTGCTCACAAGGTTCTTAAAAGGTGTTATTCCCAGATCACTTTGAATCCCTCAATCTGCACAAAGCTTGGGTGAGGACTTGGCTGAAATTAAGTGTTTTCTTTTTTTTTTTTTTTTTTT
>VZSV01000024.1:2128864-2159838 GCA_013398735.1 Nothocercus julius
AAAAAGAAAAAGAAAAAGAAAAAGAAAAAGAAAAAGAAAAAGAAAAAGAAAAAGAAAAAGAAAAAGAAAAAGAAAAAGAAAAAGAAAAAGAAAAAAAGCCGCTTTAGCTCTTAGAGGCTGCTTCCCCAGCCATCCCTGCCCTCTGAGCACTGGGACCGCTTCCTCCCCTGCTTACACAGTGCTGTTGCTGTCAAGCACCTACCTTGCTGTCTAGCCCATGGGGAGACAAGGCATTGGCAAAGCCCATTTTGTATGAACCATATGACTAAGTTATATTATGCTGCTTTCAATGGAGTTGCAAAAGGAGGGCTAATGCTATGCTTGCATAACAAAAGCATTCACAAAAGAAATGCCTGCTTCACAAAACCCACTCTCAGACTGCTGAATCACCTAAGAGGAGGCAGCTGAAACAAACTGCAAAATAAGCACAGCCAACAAGGAGCACTGCTACATACCTGGACTGCACTTTTTAAAGCTTTGAAAGCAGCTTCTCTATTTAAAAAAAAAAAGGACAATAACATCAGATATTATAAAAAGTTTTCAAGACATTGAAACTGAAATCACTCATCATTTATCTAAAACTGCATATTCACACCACTGCCAGAAACTACACAAAGAACCTATTTCAGTTTCAGGCAGGCTATAGATGTAGTCTATAGACATAACAGATTACGGATATAACTAGGCTGATGGGAATTGTTCAGCAGTCAGAAAAAATGAGCAACTATCCCCAAGACATTTGCTGTGTCCAGGACATCACCATTGCTGCCCTCTTGTGCCATCCGATTCAACATCAGTTGGCTCACTGAGAACTGGAATATCCTGAGATTTCATGAACTATGATTAGCTTCTTCACAACCTGGTCACCAGCACCCGGAAGGTGGTGCAGCACAGCTCTCAGCATCCTTCTGAAAGGCTTCACTGGGATTAAAGAAGAATGAACCATGTCCACAATGTACATCAAGCTGAACATCAACATCAAGCTGTATATAAGAACATCTCAGTGTTTGGAGACCCAATAGAGAAGAACCGCAGGAGGGTTGACTCCTGAAAAGTCATTTACATTGGTGCTTCTCTTTTTCTGCCAGGCTTTGAGTACTTCCAATATCTGGACTGGCACATCTGTATCATATATACTGCTATGCTCCTACTATGCTTCTATTGTGGGATCCAGTATGAAAATTATAAATATTACCATCTTGACCCCCCCCAAAATCTATCTGCTTTAGTAAGCCATGTGCCTCCTCTCACACATTTTTGCACTCTCAGTGAAGAGGCTTAAGGGGTAGGATACACTCCATTTCCTCCAGTTGCAAAATTCAGAAGTCTTAGAGAAGGAAAGGGGAGGAGGTGAGGTGGTACACACATGGGTATCATCATCTTATCCTGCGGCATGACACCATCCAGAACAACAATCGGACATCATCAAGTTGCTGAGTAGGAGTCCAGCTCATCAGCAGCTCCAAAGACCCCACGAGTTCAGACCCCAAAGATGAGCTGAGGAACAAGACATTGGTTTTCACAGCTTGAATGAAGAGCAGACACAGTGCAGATTCTGCAGGGACTTGCCAGCCAGAAGGAAGAATGTGACCCAATTTTGAATACCCAGTGCTGGGAGGGATAACCCCCTGGGGAAAGCACTCACTAAGCTTTGCAGATAAGCTCTGGCCATAGGGCATTATACTGTAAGCAGAAAAGCTCTCATGACAAGGGACCAGTTAAGTAACAAATCTTTCCTTATCAGAAAATGATCTTCAAAAAGATTAATTATAACAAATACTGAGTCTAGGGAATACAAAGTGTTCAGCTTCTTTGGTTCATTCTGAGGGCAAGTGAAAACAGACATAAGACAGACTACAGTGTTCTAGGACGTGACTTGTATTCCACCTTTAAAAGAATCAGTCATCTTGACAAGGGTAACCCCTGCTATTGCAGCAGGGGCGAGTGCCATTACAGACAGGACTCTGGGAAGGACTGCCTAAGGAAGACCTCATATTGACAACTGTTCTGGCCCACCATCCTGATGACTCAAGGTGAAACTAGTCAGTTGCTGCTCAGAAATACTGGAATTAGTGTAGTGAGCTTGGGCGTGTGAATTTAGACAAGTCAATATTCTCAACTTCATTTTTAGTTAACGTCTTCCTTCCCTCTTCATATTTAATAGGAAGTGGCAGCTTTACAATCCTTTCTGCTATGACTAGAGGAAAGGAGCTCTGCAGTTGCAGGCCTGCAGGGCAGTTACCTCCTGGCAAAGCAGCAGCAGCTTCGTGATGTGAGCAGACAGGCAAGTATCAAATTGGACAGGGGAGCAAGAAAGTCTAACACTCAACCTAGACCAAAAAAGGTAACACCTCAGTCAACACAGTGAATTTATAAGTGAATTACATCACTTCATGCCTGATATTACATCCTTTGCATTATCATTTATTCCACATTAATGAAAACTTCTCTCTCCTTCTACAGACTCTAACTTATACTGTGTATTTACTTGTTTAAATGTATTTATTAGATACACCTATACACACACATATATATCTAGTTTAGATATCACTATATGTATATATTGTTTGCATGTGTAAAGTGATATAATACTGACTGAAACTCAAATGATCTATCACTGGCTTTCAATTGCATGTAAAAGTGAAGACTGACTGTTCTTCCACAGGTCAATAGCACTTTAAGAGATATGTATTAGCCCTTCCAAGATGAACACCATTATCACAACAGTTTGGGGATTGTTTAGAAAAGCCAGACAACTTCATACTTTCCGAAATCCTGAACTCCTCATTGGAAACTATGTATTTTGAGTGCCTAGAGTTTGGGGGGGGGGAAGATACAGCATAGCAATCAAATTCCATCTCACTGCCAAACAGGAAGGCAGAAAGTAGTGTCAAAGCCACATCCTTCAGCAAAGAACTGTCAAGCCTTTTGCAAAAAGAAAGAAGTGGCAGATCTATTATTTATTTATTTACTTTTCAGACAAATGCAACAGGGGGAAAAAAAAACCTAAAACAAAATAAACAAGCAACAACAACAAAAAACAGAGGACTGGGAAAGACAATGACATTAAACCAGACGATTAATTTCACTGCATTAGCTGCTTCACACTAACACTCTGTGCAGACTCATCTATGCTGTGATGTGGCACTATAAGGTGCTTCTCTTAAAAAACACAGCTGTGTGGTTCAACTACAACTTGAATAAAGAGAACTAATCAAGCTGCTGTGTAATTTTTACCAAAAATGTTTTAGAAACAGAGAACCAAATATCACCACCCCACAAGGCAAATCCAGCCACATGCGTTACTTGGTGAAGTGAGAAAGAGCAGCAACAGCCAAGGCAGTGCCTTAAGCAAACACTGCTGAGCACTTCACAACACCACTCCACAGCCCACACTGCATTAAGAGCATCTACACAAACTTCAGGCCTCGTCTACTTTTGAAGTAGACGTCGCACTACAAAGCACACAGCACACGCAATTGGTCTATCATATCTAACACGCTATAAACTGGCACTTGGCCCTCCTGAGTACTTTATTTCCTTTATAAGTAATTTCTGACCTTTCATTCTTGGTAGGCCTTGTTGTCTTCAACCTCTTTTTTTTCCAGTGAAATTTGGCAATACATTCCCATTCCCTCTTACTGTTATTATTATGGGCTACTTGCCACAATATATCTATCTGTATTTTTGTCCTCCTCTTCCCATTGCTCTTGGTTTGATGGCTCATTTTCTGCATGCTAACTCATTTTATTTTCTGGATTTCTATCATGGAAATCATCCACCATTTTTCTGCACTCACCCTTCCTCCTCTCCACATTATGCCTTCCCTTCATCTACTGTCAGTAGCTTCCTGATGTTTCTGGTGACACCTTTCTATGATTTCTAGGACTTACCAAGCCTATCAACTGACTTCCCGCCAGCTGTCGGTTGCGACAGCATCAGCAGGGAGCAGCAACCTGCAACAACTTCCAAAAAAAAGAAATAGCAAAAACATGGCTAAGAAAGAAAAAGAGTAGAAGCAAAAAACAAATTCCTTGGCCAAGAGAGATCAGTGATAGCCCTTCTGCAGATTTGCTAGGGTCTGAAGCAACCCTGAGGGAAAGAAAGAAGACAGATTTTGGGGTCTACATTTCTCAAATAATTTACAGCTGCAGAGTAGATTACACTTTTCGGGAAAGGCAATAGTTAAGGATGGGAGACGGTCAGAGGTTTGTTTGTCTTTTTTGTTGCTTGTTTGTTTACATCCAAGTTGGGATTATGCTATAGGCATCTCATAAACCATATATACTCCATATAGAGGGAATGAAATGCTTCATGACATGACCTAGATGTTAAATCCAAGGCACAATCTAACAAATATCAGTGTGTTTGTATTTTCTGCTTTACAAATTTTTGATATTGGCAAATTCCTGAAACAGGTAATGCTGCTTATTTTCAGACAGAAAACGTGATTTATCCCTTCTGGGCTATTCAGAGTTTCGATCCTGTATCTATACAGACTACCCTATAACTTGGTGATTGAAGGAAGAGAAAAAAAGAAAAAAAACCATCACATTTATGTAAAAATAAAATGTATTTATATTTAGTATTTGGCTCCATATGGAAGTGTGAAGGTAAACATATCCTCAGGAAAAGAAAGGGTTGAAAGAGTTTAGGGTGCAGCATAGAACATTAGACGGCAAATCTGAGATTGCAGAAATAATCACCTCTGTCATGGGGGCAGTAAGAGCCAACTACCACTCAACCTTTCACGCTCTCCTACAGCAGCAGATGACAACATGGGGCATATGTCTGATCCAAAGAGGGCCTTCAAAGAATTCCTAGCATCAGGCAGATGCACACTTACAGACATGAGAACCAGCAGCTTAGCAGGGCTTCTGAGTGGCACATATGTGAAACATCATCTTTCAGCTACACCGTATGCATCGTACATCTTGATCTACTGACACGACAACTGAGCAATGGGGGTTTGTGAGGCGTTTTGGATCTGTTGTAGAGAACTTGCTCTCCAGGCTTCTTTCATCACTTTGCCCATGCAGTTCCCTCCTTCTAGTGGCAGCCTGTGGGTGAGGATGTATTTACCTTTGCAAATGGTGTTCCTGGTGTGAAGCTGTAGCCCCTTTTGGTTTTAAAGGTGGGATAAGGAAAGGGTGTTCATCA
This sequence comes from Nothocercus julius, assembly GCA_013398735.1. Taxonomy (NCBI): domain Eukaryota; kingdom Metazoa; phylum Chordata; class Aves; order Tinamiformes; family Tinamidae; genus Nothocercus; species Nothocercus julius. The sequence goes on from VZSV01000024.1 coordinate 2,134,025, forward strand.
CAAAAAACTCTGCCAGGAAACATCATGCAAACAACAGCTATCACTCAAGAAAAAAAATCTTCTTCCTCCTTGAAGGACAATACCACAGAAGGTATTCTTGCTAGCCCATCACGTGTGTTTTGCTTAAGGTAAATTACTTTCATAAACCAACTGACATATCTGGACCCCCTCAATGCAATGTCATCCTTCCTGCCACCCGCAGGAAACAAGGCAAGCTGCTCTTCTACTGCAAAGAAGTCACCATCATCTTGTTGACCACATAACTCCATGGCTGATCTCTTACAGGTAACACTCATGTGTTATACAGGTCAGCAGAAACCTGAGAAACCAAATTCTCTGTTATTTCTATCTCCCCTCTCCTCAGTATGGTATTTTTGGTAGCTCAGTGAGAACCTGTAATTCCATTTTACAGGACACTTCAAGATCTGCTTTTACTCCAGTTTGGCACAAAACACACAACATTATGAAATACTGCACAAACATAAATGACTGTTCTCCACCCAGTTTTGGACAGTCTGACTTATGAGAGTAGCCTACGATGAAAGCAGAGTCCTGGAGCTGGGAGAGCTACCACAACTACCTGGTGATCAATCAACTGCCACAGCAGCCTATGACACGTAACAACCGCAAAAGCCCACCAAGCACATTCTCCAGTGCTAACATTACCTCTGCCGTTAATAGAGTGGGACTGGTTTGTTTGTTAAGGCTCTTTGAATCACGAGAACTAAAATAGTAAAACAAATCAAATTTGGGATGAAAAAGTAAAGAGGAAAAAAGCACCACTCGTACTATGCACCATCTACAAGATATCCTTTCAAGGTCCAGGCTTATTACCAAGGTAGCTCTGAAGCAAACTCCTCAGGCTGGGTGAACGGAAGAAAGAAACTGTTTTCGGCAAATTAACCTAGATGCTCAGATGCTCATACCAATTCACTTGTTGTTTCTTTTTTTTTTTTTTTTTTTTTGCAAACAGAACTATTTAAGCACTGTTTCCAACTAAGCAAAAAGCCTCAGGCCATCAGAGTTTCCAAAACAGCAACACAGTATACTTTTCCATGAAAATAAACAAATACAAAAATACCATATTGCTCCAAACACCTGAAGTCTTTGATTGCTCTGGCTAAAACCAACACTTCCCTCTTCATTCCGTGAACTGACATTATCAATGTCCTGCTAACCATGTATTCCCTCATTGGCTATGTCTGCTTTTATAATTAGTCTGCTCTCAGGGCTTTTCCACATATGTGCCTTTTGTGTGTGTGTGTCAAATGCAGCTTCTTGTTAATCCTGCCCCTACTAGTGGGTATCCCCCTCTGCCAGATGGAACGGCTCCCGAATAAGAATAGTGCAGAGAAAGATAAGGAAAGACTAATTTTAGTTTTCTACTGAAATAACTATATAGGTGGAAAATATCTAATAGTCTAGAATTCTTTCAATATGTAAGAATAAAATATTCTTATAGTTGAAAAGTACTCTAGTACTTAACTACTTGTCCATGTATGTAGAAATATAAACTTATTTTATGGCTATCTATATATTTTCATTCATTGTATACATCTACACTTATATTTAACATAGATGCTACATTAACAAAACAGACTATTCAGAATACCATTATGGAAAATATTTTAACTAATCTTTTCTTCAGACTTACTCCTTTCATCTTCTTGGCACTGGATACTGGAAAACTTTGTCTTGAGATGTTAGTTTGTATGAAGAGCAAACTAGAGATTTTTATTTGAGTCCAGTTTTTGATTCAAAGAAAGAAAAAAGTATATATACTCAGCGCTTGCTCTATCAGCTTTGACTATATATTACAGAGATGGTATTAAGCTTGTAATTTTAGCCAAACTGCGGTCATTGTCAATAACTGAACATTTATAAAGCCTACTGAAAGTGACATATTGCACTTTAACTGGAAAACAGGCATTTAATATATTAATAACGACATAGATTAACAGCTATAATAATCTTGGATAACCACATCTAACTCACATTCATCAAAGTATTTATCCAAAACCAAAATTTGGCCCTGGATTTTAACGGCCTTCCATATACTTGAGGTATTACGGTGTGGTGCGTCTGTCAAGCTCATAAATGGACACTGTAGTTTAACACTGTCTTGAAAATAAACCTCGGGTAATGCATTTTACAGAAAATAACTTGCATAATCATTGCCTAAATAAAATCATTTAAAAATTTATAACTATTTATAGTAAAGCACAATGGATTTCTACAGGAAAAAAAAAAAAAAAAAAAGGAATTCCACCTACAAACCCAGCCACATTCAAGCAGTCTCTAAGCTGCATACAACATGTAAACACGTAGCATTTTGTAGCAGAAGAAAACAAACACAATTATATTCAGTTTAAAAAGTCACTCACTGCCACCAAACTAAGAGGGGGATTGTATTTCACATGCACAATCATACCAGTGTGAAACCATCATCTAATACCCAGTGTTACTTACGGATCTGCTGTCCAGTCTGCAAGATCTCCGCTGTCCATAATAAGGTGATTTCTCTCGAGGAGGCCAGGAGGACTGCTGGAAAATGCTGGTGTAGGAGACTGGGAAGAAAGGGAATCCATGCTGCCCGTCGGAGTGTCCTCTTTGGGAAAGGTGTGACTGTCAGCTAGAAAAAATATCCTGGGTCAGAAAGACACCACAAAATTCTTCTTATGGGCTGAAGAATCTACTTTGGTAACAATGCCCTGAAATACATCCAAGGAGAATTTTTATTGTCCCATCTTCACTGGGGATTTATTTTAAAGGACATTCAATCAACCAGTGTTTCCCTCTGAGGTGTCATACCACAGTTTTCCCCCACCATTATCACTAGGCTGTCTAGATGAAACAACAGATTCCCAGCCCCCTTTTCAACATGTGCTTTGCAGAGACAAAATGCTCTATTTTGGGGGTTGCTTTTAGATAAATACATCATTTCAGGCAACAAAACAGTATAGGCCATATGTGTAAGCCATTGTGCTTCTCTTTAAAAACACAGTCTCTAAAAATAATTTAATACAGCTCTAGGAAACAGCTGCTCTCAAAGAATCATAAGCACAATTCTATCAAATGTGAAACTCTGAAATACATAAAGGTCAGAATAAGCAGGAGATCTGTAAAAACAGGCCATTAAACAACATGTGATAGCCAAGAGCGTTCCTTTTATTACACCTCTCTGAGGGGGTTACTTCTACTTGAACTCACTGTATGCTGGTCTGCTATTTGTTTATATGGGCTGCTCTTAAATTATCACCCAAGTGGCAACACATTCAGAAGTGATTGCTTAAGAAAATCTTAAAGGATCACCATTCCCATCTCATGAACCGTAGGAGAGGTTATAAATATATCACAGCACTCGCTGCAAGCCATGCTGACACATATGGCTGAACAGCACATTCCTCACTGTAAAGTTAACCTTCACCATGGAGTTTTCCCTTTTAAATTTTTATTTAAACAGCAGTACATTGTGTAAATTCTAAAGGAGGTGTATAAGATGAGGAAAATTACATACTTTAGAGTATCCATTATAACGGAGTCCACAGTCTCAAATGGGGCTCATTGCTGTTTTCACAATATTAACATTTAATAGTAATGTGCCACTTAAAACTAACATTTACAAGCCTTCCTGCCTCCCTGCATTTCCTCCTCTATTGTACTTGCCCCAGCATTTGTCTGCCTGGCCCCCAGACTGGTAAATAATATCACACAACTTTCTCTGGAGCAGTTGTGGATGCTGCTGACCCCACAGCTTTGCCATAAAAACAAAACAAAAAATACCAGCTCCTTCAGGAACAGGGCAAAATATGAACATCTAAATCCTACCATGCCTTCACAGTCATTCGATCAAAAGCCACAACACTATAATGTTAGTTTGAAAATTCACATCTTCTATACATGACCCCTTATATAGGAAGAAGTCCTATATAATACTATTTTCAAGTTCTAAACAAATCAGAGTTCCTGCAGAGAACAACCCGAGTCTAATTCTGCTTCAGCAACCAGAGCAGCGCTGTTGCAGTGTTTTCTTTCTTTTTTTAAACATTTAAAAAAAAAAAAAAAAAAAAAAAAAACCAACAACAACAAAAGGTGGACAATGAAAGGTCACACTCGGGGTGACACCTACGACTTTATTCCTCCCTCAGCCAGCTCTCAGTTCCTTCTGCTGGAAGGCAGGAGCTAACAGGGCTGCCACTGGCTTTCCCAGCATCTCCTCCTCACCCTTCCCGGTGACTCGAGAGAGCAGCTTCCCTAGAGAGAGTAAGCTGACATACAGCTAAAACCACTCCAACGATAGAAGTGATCATCTGAAAATTTCTCCCTTAAAGCACCTTCTAATTTAAGGCTCTAAATTAGCCCATAGTAACAAAGCATGATAAGCTCTTAGGAGGAGACTGTTAACCTCAGAAAAATGAGTCATTCCCATTCCAGCCTGATCCTGCTCCCCTCGCGCAGCAGCTCCCTACCCCAGCTCCGCACAACCTGCCTTCGTGCAGCACCTCATATTTACATGACGTGACATGAGAACTGGAGGAGTGTCAGGTAAAAACTAATTCATTACATCTCATTTGCAGACATGTGTGTCACAGTGATAAACATCTGAGAGATTAGACAGCAATATGGCAGTTTTACTTTATTAAGAAACTGAATTCCTCAAAACTAAGTAGACTGAGCCCCTTTGCCTCAGCCAAGCCTCTTTTCAAAATAGCAGCATGAACGCAACTCAGATTATCAAACTTCATACTCCAGGGGAGCTCCACCTGTCGCTTAACGTTACAAAAACACCAGCAGAAAGGAATATTAACCTATGCTTTAATATTTATGTGCACAACCGACTCACCACACCTCCCTACAGAAAGCAGCGGCTTCTCCGGCTGCAAGTGGCTTCGCGGAGCGCAAGGAACAAGCGGGGAATACCGAACACTTCCCTCAGCCACGGTTGTTCAAGGCAGAGTCTGCGATTTACAGGGAAATGCATTTGACATTTCCAGAAACGAAACTCACTGTTAACTCTTTCCTCAAAGCTGACCTGTTCTTTCCTGAGCCAGACTTTTTCACTTGGTCAGTATTGTGTTGCATAAAAATCAATAATATCTTCATTTGCAGACAAAGAGTTAAAGCATTTAAACAGGAAAACACCTCCTAAATCCTATGGAAGCAGGCGAACACCTTCTAAAAACTTGTTCAAAAGATACCGCAGATTTCAGATGTTTTGTATTAGTTGTTTCTGTAAAGCAAAACAATCTCTTTATTCAGGAAAAAAAATATTTTGTATAAACATAAAAAGAGAGAATGAATGACCACCTAACAATTTTTTATGATTAAAAAACAATATATATACAAACACTACGTCTTCCAAGCACAGTGGAATTCCAACAGTACAAAGATTTTATCCTGTGCCTCTGTGATAAGTTCTATAGACTTTAGAGACCAAGATTCCTGATACAAGTTTTAGGCCCTGTCATAATCTGCTGCTCTTAAATCCTGGCATCACTGGGCACTGGCCTTCATCAGCTTTCATCAAGATGTGCACTATAATGACTAATAGGAAAGACCGAAATAACAAGGTGTATTTTTTAACAACAACAAAAAATTTCCATTAAAAATAAGTAAACAAAAGTGTACTCCGTGTATTAACAGGATAACTGGAGATCAGACATCTTAGAACACAAGACAAAAAGTATGACATTAATTTTAACACTACTCACCATCTTTAAAAAAAAAAAAAAAAAAAGAAGAAAGAAGAAAAAAAAAAAAATCTTTCACTGATATGATACATTTTCCACTACTATAAGCAGGGGAAAATAGGGAAGGACTGGTTTGTTTTCCTCCTGTTCTAAATTATTTTTAGAGGCAAAAAATCTAGGGCTACAGGGAGTTATCACATAATCTCATCCAAACTTCTGTATATTGTAGAGACCATAAAAATGTATGCAGTTATCCCTCTACTACGCCCAGTAACCTGCACTTGATTAATGCCTACTTCGTGCTGGGCAAAGGCCTATCTTCCAAGCAGGAATCTAATCGTTGTTTGAAGATATCAGGAATGGAGAATCAATAGGCTGTTTATTAACATACTCATTGATCAGAGCATATACCTTCAGTTTGATAGCTTTATCTTCCAGGCATGATCCATGTTATACATATTTGCAGTATCTCTCATATGAGGAATGTGCACCCTTTAAACAACCAATCTTTCTATCTTCTTTGTAATATACAAGTTGAAGCATTAAAGCTCCCACTGTAAGTCATTCTGCGTTTCTGGAATCATGCACCTCTCTTCTGCAAACCTTTTCCAGTTTTCCAGAGTTCTTTCTAAAGAGTATACACCAAATCTGACTGGTGTTTTTTTGTTTTTGTTTTTTTTTAAATCATGGCCCCACCAGCGCCATGCTCAGAATTAAATTCCACCACTTACTCATCAATCCCATTTGTACATCCAAGGCCCGCACTTTTCTTGCTGCAGCTTTACATTAATAGTTCATGATGAGTTGATTGCCCATTGTGACTAATAGACTTAGCAGAGTCACAGTTTCTAAGGATGCAGCTCTTTCTTTTGTCATTACCGGCTGCATTTTTCCTCCAAGATCTGTAAACTTATTTCTTAATACAGCCAAGCTGATTTTATTTGAAGGGGTGTAGCTTAGCACATGACCACAACTGCCATGCAATTACCATTGTCATTATTTGCAACTCCTCCTATTTTTGTTGCAAACATAAATATATCCTTAGGGATTTATATTTACCTCCAAAGCAAAGGTAAAAGATGGGAGAGCATGAGATGTAGTACCAAGCCCTGTTAAACCCAGTAAACCCAAGTTTAAGCCTCCTGTTCCATGACGCTTCCTGCACTGATATGTGCTAATCTTTCACATAGTTCCTAATCCATTTACAGTGTGCTATACTAACACACGATAGCGGTAACATCTCCATTCTCCTTCAGAGTATTCCAGGGCAGTTAGGTTAAAAACATTACAAAATTCTAAATATATTAAAAACACATAGCAACTTTTATGTATAAAATCTTTTAACGGGGGGGAATCAAGTTGACACATGGAATTCATCTTAAAACAATGGCTTCCATTATTGATATTGCTACTCTTTACTCGATTTTAACTAGCCACCATTTAACCAGATGGCCCAGAAAGGCTTTCTAAACACGATTTATTGCACTAGCATTCTCCCATTTTCTTGGAAGTTCTTCAGCATGCTACAAGATGTTTTAAATGTTAATTTTGCCAGGCCATCAATCCCTATGGCCAAACAATTCTTTTAGGACAACCTAAATGGCTTCACATTACTCAACATTTTCACTTTCCAGCAGGTTTACCTGTGAAGATTCCTGCTTGATCTTCCTTTTATCAGTTCTTCAAAACTTGTACCTTATATCCACTGCTATCTATTTCCTTCCCCCTGGCCCTGCACTCTGTTAATGTATGTCACTTCATGCAGCCAATAAAGATCCTAAGCCGCTGTAGATTAGTCTTAAAAGCTCTGCCATGGCTGGTTTGTGTAGTGTGTTAAGCACTGCTGGAATCGAATCAGGTTCATAGTTGCAATTTTACCTCAGATTCTAACATAGATAGCTAAAGTTTTTACTGCTTTCCTCCTCTACCTTATGCTCACACTGAGTGGCTGGGGTGCCACGTTGGACTGATAGATCCTTTCCAAGGGGAGCTGCAGAAACTTCCTGTTCAACTTTTCTACTATTTACATCTTGCTGCATTCTTGCACCATAAAACTGGAAAGATACAATTTCTTTTAAATTTCCTACCATTTTCTGTGTGTATTCTTTGGTGGTCTCAAGGTCATCATCTCTTCAAAAATTTTCTCCCTTTACTCTCCCATTACATTCATATCTTTGGGTACTAAACAGTGCCAGAACAGATGAAAGACAAAAGGTTTCTAAGTATAAAAACAATATATGATGCTTTCTCATTAATTTCCATTAAGCCTCAAGCCATGAACTCCTCACCTTTTTTTTGCTCTATGTTTGTGGAAAGCCTCTGAGTACCTGGGGCCTTCAGCTAAGCTTAGCTTTCTTCCTGCAGTTGCCAGCAAGCTGCTTCTACATAGCTTCTACATACACAGTTCATATCCTCATCCTTCAAGGTACAAGGATTCAACTTTACTCTGTACAGAGTTAAAACTTGTTTCATATTCTACCTTCTGCATACTGACTTTTTAAATTTTTTGACCGTACAGATCCTTATAAACTGGTATCTAAATTACATTTTTGGTTCAGTGCTAAAACCACAACACTCATTGAACCTTCTAGTTTCCACTGTGCCTTCACACCTTCACAACACATGCTTGTGCTTTGTCATTATGGACCACACATAATTTAGACCAGCCCTTCCTAGAAAATATAACAGCTTAGGTTGATATTCATCATCCACCAGTTGGATCCAGCTGGTACTACTTAGCATTTATTTTCCAACCCCAATTTTTTTTTCTTTTTTTCTTTTTTTAATTCATGCCCCCCTTTCACATAATGAAAATTCCTTAGGAGAGAAGGAAATAGACAAGACTTACATCATTTAGGTTCTCTTTAACAATTACACGCCTTTTTTTCCCCTTTTGTCTGGATAGCCTCTGAGAGTAAAAGCTCTCAGACCCTCCATACCAGATATCTGAACTTAGTTCCCACCTAACTGAACACAATATACCTCCTAGTTGCCTTTCTTTTCTTTTTCCAACTGGCTAGCCTATGAATACTTTGTGGCTGGCATCTGAAATTGAAAGAAATCAAAATACTTTGGCAGTGTCAATAATCAGATCCTTATTCTATTCCAAGAATTCTAAATAAGAAAAAACATGTGTAATAAAAGCTAAGAAAAACAGAGAGCTAACACATTAATTACTTGAGTGACAGAGTTTTCTTCAAACTTCAGCTTGATTAAACTAAAGCATTGCATATTCTACTATTAAAAGAAAGTCCCATCTTAAGCATCGACATGCAATCAAGATCTACAGTTTAAGTGTAGCCAGAAGATGAAAACAGTTTATGAAAGTGTCTGTTTCTAAAGTAACTGGAGACTAAAACATCCTATTGAGATACACAGAATGCAAGAACAGAACTACTGTACATGCTCAAGTAGTACATGTACTACATGCTACATGCATGTAACTTATTTCACTCTGCCTTTATCATATAGGCCTAACTGTAGACAAGAGGAAGACAGGAAGAATTATTGAGGAGGGCAGAGTGAAGTTGCTGCAAAATCCCTATTGTCACCTTTAAGTCTGATAACTTCTCAACCATGACATGGGGAAGCAGCTGCACTGCTGTGCAGCCACTCATCCTCCGAGTTAACAAACATTCATTCACCATAAATAGCTAACTTTCCTCAACAATACAGAAGTTTAGCCAAGTAGAAAGCAGCTTTGCTCTCGTGCTAATTTGTGGGGATGTGCTATGTTTTTATTTCAACAGAAACCTTGTGGTTTGGAGAAAGAAAAGAAACATACTCGGTTCCATGTGCTAGAGCTTGTGGCAATCATGCCAAGCACCTGCTGAATTCAGATACTCTCCTACTGCTTCATACCTTCAAGGTTTTCTGAATAAATTAAGCCAAGCCACCTATCTCTAAGTAAATTAAGAAACTGTGTACTTTTATTTAGTACACTCCTGAATATGGTCAGCAGAATTGTTTGTTACTCACCTCCAGACACTATTAAACCAAATGAGTCTCCAAATTAAAGCTAAGTCACATCAAAACAGGCTAATAACTATCTATTATTTGGTCCAAAAATATCATAGCAAAAAATATCATAGCTAAAATTAAAAAAGAGAGTTATTTCAGTTTTCCTGAATAATGAGTGTTTGAAGGTCAGATTCCTGCAAACAGCTAGAAAAATAGCTTTATATTACTGCATTTCATTATCCAAGAGCATCCATTATCCTCATTGTGCAGCAAATCCTATATACTACAGTACTGCCTTAGTATGCAGCTAGAATACAAGAAAAATGCTATTAGCTCTTACATAAATTTAGATATCAATAGACTCACATACCCTAAAGCCAATATAGTTTTCATTCAGAAAATGGACAGCAGACGACCCACATATTCATCAGTTTAATGATATCTTTGAAAACACATGCAATAAGAATTAGATTTCCATGCCAGCTACTTCCTTTCACTCTCAGACAAAATAATTAACACAACTATTAGAGTTGACTACACTTTTTCTAGATAAAAAGCAACTTTGATATTTTTTCAATTATGTGCATGTACAAGCATGTGCATCATATGCACAGTGTAGCTTGCTTGTAGAAAGCCTACTCTTCCCAACTACATAATGATTCAGAAATGTTAGAGAAACGAGGAAGCAGCAGTAGACAGAATTTGCCTCCAGACTGGCTGATGCAACTCAAGAACTGTAGCCAGAAGGGTGGGTGTTTGAGTTGTAGATGTATACATTTCTTTCTCTTTCCCAGCCAGAAGTTATTTAGTGGCAAGTGAGAGTTGGGGGCCATTACTCTACCCTCCTCCTCTACAATACCTTCTTATTTTTCAAATGCAAAATTCAATTTTAAAGATACATATTTCCAGACATATACTGAATCTGTAATAGCAAGCAATTACCTAAGGAATACAATTTTAGGTTCTTTCTCACAATCCAGGAGTAACCTTGTTCAGATTACTCCTTTCCTTTAACAAAACCCCAAAGAGGAAGAGATTTGCAGTAAGCCTTTCATTGAGCTAACTAAAACTAAAATGCTTAAAAGAATTGCAATTTCTTCCTCAAGCTGTGGAAAAGCATCTCAAGACAGTCATGGATAAAATGTTGGGGAGTGTTAGTTTATGCCACATAATTAAGTTTTGAAACAACAGAAATCAGATACGAGCATGCTGAGGAGTTTCTCTTTTCATTCGTGTATACTGTTATAATAAAAGCAGTTATCTAAACTCAAAGATGACTCTTTTACTCGAGCACATTTGGCAGGAAGTCACACGCGACCTCCAGCCTTACCAAGCTGGCCAGATGCCACACATTAATTTCACAGCCCAAAACTGCAAAGATTTGCAACTACTTCAAGATAGATGGATTGTCTCATAGATTTCTGGTAGCATCAAACGCCTTGGGTTTCTGCAAGTCCTTTAGCTCAGACCTAGTCTCATATCAAAACCGACCCACAGGACAGTCCTAGTCTAATGAATGACAATAAGAACTATGAAAAAAAAAAGTCATCCAGAAAAGGTCATCTGACACTACAACCAGTACAAAAACTTCTCTGATTCAGTAGTGCTTCTTCCATGGCCTTAAAAATTCCAAAGTCTATGAAAATATTTTTCCACATTTCCTTCTCTTTCTCTACTATGATGTATCAGCAATTTTGCAGCTTGGCAGCTGGGAGACATCTCTATGCGAGTCGTTCCAGCCTGCAAAGGGAGGGTGGTCAAAACCCCTTCTCCCCTACTGCCAAAATGAGACCATCTTGTGCTGCTGTCTTGTTTTTTTAGGTTTTTAGTTTGTTTGTTTTAGCTTACTTCACTTGCAATTACTCTTTACTTCACTTGCAATTACTTCCCATGATCATTCAAAAGGAGAAATTTCTTTACCACTAATGCCACAGACTGTGGTGGTATTCAGGCAATGACGAAGAACTGCCCCAGAACTAGGTGCCTTCACGTGTGTCAGGTGTCTCATATGAATACTCCTCTGAAGCATTTTTGGCATGCTCGTGACACTTGGCTGTGCCTTAGACAACACCCGAGCCTCTGTCTCTCCTTCTGTGACAGCAGTGACTGAGGTAGGGACGGAGCCGGGTGCTTTGCATCATTTGGGAGAAGACCGAAAACAAGTGAAGCAGCTGTTAGGGAGGTTTGATCAGCTGCTTTAAGCGAACGTACAGGTGACACATCTGCTGAAGAAGTTCTTAATTTCCCAGTTGATGAATTTAAAAAGCAGTAGTTCAGAAAACAGTTTTTGCTACTTCAGTGTGGTTCAAACTTTCCTACATACCTAGAGTGTTCTACCACTGCCCATGTCTTTGGCACTTCTGGATTACATTTCTGCAAGTGCAGTTTTTCTTACACATCTTCTGCGTGTGCAGGACTGGATCCAGCCACACCGTGGAAGTGAGGTTTGGTGCACGGATCGCACCAAACTGCTAATAGCAGGGAAGGAAGAGGAAGCTACAGCATTCACCTCATCAGCAGGAATTTGCATCCATGTTGCAGAACAATAACCAGTAAACAGAACAAACTCTCTTGCTCAGTGGGATAAGCACACTTGCCAGGCATCATCTCTGCTTTCAGATTTTTACTAGCATGGTCTCTGAGACTAGTTTGCTTGGGTCTAGTCAAGTAGCCTTAAAATAGATAGCAATTCTAATCATGCTGGTCTCACCACTATCACTTCTCTGTGCTAACCCCATGACTATTCCTTTAGGCTCCCTATTGGTTCAGCAAGTTGTGGGTACAACTAGCAAGGAAGGACAAGACAGTGCAGATCTGTTTCACTTCACACTACTATGCGTAAGTGCAGCTTTCAAAAGAGGAAAGCAGAAAATAACTGGGAAAGAAGAGCATATAGGACACAGACCTGATGCAGAAGCTAATAACAGAAGCTAATGGCAGAACAACAATACCTTTTTTTTTTTTTTTTTTTTTTTTTTTCTCTCTCTCCACTGACTGAATGGGAAAAATTGACGCACAGTAGAGCAAAACAGGAAGGGCGGTAATAATCTCTAACTCCCCTATCAGCTTTTTGGAAAGTTCACTCCTTCCCCTGCAAGATTCTTCTCTCCTATCCTTGTCATCTACAAGAGCAACTCCCCATGAGGAAACAACTTGTTCAGTGAAATACAGACTCTCAAACTGGTTTAAACTGGAAAGTGCTGAGCTGCTCCAAGTCTTTATTCTACTTCCACTCTTGCGTGCTACATAAGTAAGAGCATTTATTTTCAACCAGCAGAGGTTGGACAGGGCACAGCTGGCAGGTAGCATGGATACGTCAGTGACTTCCATGCTCGAGATTAATGGCTTTTAGCATGCCAAACTGGCCTGCTTAAAGTATTATGTGCCCTTGCAATCCTGTGTGCAGAAGGTGGAGAATTAAAGAGATGGAGAAATAATACAGGAGATCAGAGATTTTCAATAATGCCTGCTCTCACAGCAGGACTGACACTTAGAAGACTAAGCTCTTCATTCTTTGTTTAAATTCAGATTTTAATTCTGGTCTTTCTGTATTCCCTTTCCCCACACTTCTGATTCCCACTGTGTGTACATGCACGCATACACATGTGCGGGAGGACATAAGGATATGTTTATTTTGAACACTTCTACATGGTTATTTATTCCATGTACTGAAAGCTGAGAAGCTCTGGTACTGGCTAAGGCAATCCTCGAGGCTAGACTAGCTAGGTGTCTGGCACACATCCTTCAAAAAGGAGTAGAAGTTAAGAGATGCTGACTACATTATGACAGCTAAATTTGCTCTCAGATAAGCATGCAGCAGGTCAGCTTTGACAAGGAGATTACACAGGAGTGTAACAATGCAAAGACAATGCATATTGCACATACAAAGCACAGGCCAAAATAATGCTATACCTCCAAGGAATCAGGCATCTTCTGTTGAACCAAAGCTTTCCAGGCAGAGGTTAATGATCTAGATAGGAAACCAGGACCTTACACATACCCTCTACCACCTAAGATAAAGTTTCACCTTGTCTTTTACCTTGTGCAATAGCTCAAAAAGACTTTTGCAGCGTAGCAGTCATCCCACTCAGAGTCAAGAAATGGAAAAGCTGTTTCACAGCCTGCAGAACTGCAGGAGCCATTCTGGCAGCAAGGTGAAGATGAACTTTCTTAAACCCTACTTGACAAACAGCAATCATTCTGATCTTCCCCTCTCTACTGATATTGGTGTACCTATTTGGTAACAGCATAACTGTGTCCTCCTCAGCTGTTAACAGCAGCTTTGCAAGCGTGTTGCAAGCCCTTATGGCTTTTTGATATGCCTGTGTAGCTGCTTTTCTTTCCATTTCCCCTAGTATGTGCCAGGTTACAGAAACACTTCCAAACAGCAGAATCAGAAATAGATAGAGTTCAAGGCCAGGTTTCACACCTGCAACCTTGCAGCTCGGGGCTCCTGCAGCCCTGAAGATCAGTCTCATTATTATAAATCCAAGATTTCCTTTAACATCCAGGTTTTATGTTCAGTAATTCCACATTAAGTTTAGTTTTTTTGCTTACTTGTTTGGGACAGGAAGGGATGGGATGTTTGTGATGGGAGAAGGAGAGGGAGGAAATAAAGCATGGGAGTTATATAATCATTGCATGTACCACATTTTATTACTTAGGCTGATTTAATAATACGAATGCCACCCTAGTTATAGCAAATCCATTTAAGACACTGTATCATCCCAGTGCCCACAAAATTTTTAAGGAGCTGCTCCTATTTAATACTGGTGTACCATTCACACTTCAGCTTCCACAGACACAAGATGGTAATACAGTTCTGGCTTAGAGAATTGGTTAATGTTAGCACAAAATTTTAGAGTTAACCAGCCATTCTAATTCTAATTTTAATTTCTTATGTAGGGATTCTGCTTTCTAAAACAGTATAATTTTCTCTTTATAGCAGCAGCAGAAAGCTATCACAAACAGACCATATACCTCTTGAGTTCCTGAGTGGGGTGATGAGAGATGAAGTAGCTTAAAAACAAAACACGTTACCCTCCCCAACACGCTACAAGTATGCTATGCGCATATGATAAATTTTGACTTCTAGAGAGTGCTGAAAGAGAATGAGGAATCAGTAAAGCACTACTACGGCTTAAGACACATATATTTTGGTTTGTTTACAAAACATGCACCACTGTTGGATGACTTGCCATAAAAGACCCATTTCCTGACTTTAGATGTGATTTAAGCAATTCTCAAGCCCACTGTCTGCTCATCTTGGATGGACTGTACTATACATTGCCATTAAAGAGAACTTTTCCTGCTATGCTCTTCTAGCAGCCCTGCAAAATAGCTTGATAATCTTTAAGCCTCAGGCACAGAATAAACTGAAGAAAAACAAAAGACTTCTAATTTGGTACAAGATGAGAAAATAAAATAAATAAATACATAAAATCCTAAGAGATCGCATATACCTCTGTGCTGCCCTCTACAAGAAATGTAAACAGAGCTCTCTTCTGATATGAACTGATTTTCCAAGTGGATAACAAAGACCAACTGACATTTGTAGAAGAAAACAATAATCATCTCCTTGCTCTAGCCATCAGTCTTTCTCTCTCAGGAAACGGAGAGTTTCTGCATCTAATTCATTCTAAAGTTCATTCGGATAGTAGAAAAAATGCTATTAAAAAAAATCAGGATTTCATTTGAGAAGTCAAGAAAACTCTTGAATTGATCCTAACATAAATCTAACACAAATCCACATTTTGCTGAAGCAGAAAATTCTGGGATGATGCCACATCAGAAAGCAGCTCATAGCTCCCCATTAACTGCAGTTTGAATCAAGACACTGAAATGTTGAAAAACTTCAGAACGAACATTTAATAACTGGCTTACCATGGAGGAAAAAAAATCTTGAAGGAAAAATGGTATCATCTGTGCCTTCACCTTGTTTTTCAGGAAATGAAGATGGTTATTCTAGCAAAAACTACCTGAATTGTTTGGAAATAGATTTAACATCATCTAATTAGTGCATAAATTTTTGTTGTACACAGCATCATAACTCAGTTTACTAGAAGACAAAATAAAGATTTTGATCAAACATAGCATGTGTTCTTCAAGCCATTGTACCTATGAATATTTACTTCAGTTACAGACCTTTCTGGGTGGTAGCTGCATACATTTTGTGTGTAGCTGAGAAGCTTTCTGACTGAAAATGTGCTTTTAAAAAGGAAAACTGGCTTGAGCCCTGCATTTTCAATTCTAGCAGTAGGTTCTGAAGCCTGCTAACTCCCTGGAGCAGCTGATAGCTAAAGACTTGTTTCCGCTTTTCTAACAATTTCCTGGTTTGCATAACAATCCCAAACAAAACACTCTCAAGAAGTTTTACAGCACAGAGAGATTTTGTCTCCAAAACACTTCTAGTTTCAAGGCATAAAAAATATTTATATATAATTACAATAGCTTTAAAGGTACATTGTCTACAAATATGTTTATGGATAAATATGCATCAGCTACTTGGTTTAAAACAAGATTATGATAATTTGGCCATATCCAGGAAACACAAAACACTGGCTTATGCCTGGTGCTTAACTCACGCCATTGTGAATAAAGAGGGGGGAGGGAAGGGGTTTAATGTTTAATTTCCTGTTAAAAACACACACAGGATAAAATCTTCCAAAGAGCAGTTATAAAACATGCATTTGTTGGCCAAGAAACTAGGTAAATATGGAACAAAGCCCAGGCTCACTTCTATTCCCCCACCCCACAAAAGAGAGTAACTGAAAGCCACGGTGAATATTTGGAGGCACTGAGCTCTAGGCAGTGACTACCTAATTCATCAGGCTGGCTCATCTGTGTGTTAAGCAACCAGCCCATTGGGGCAGGTACTCAGATTCTGCCATGCTGCAACGATGTATATGTAAATCCACACTGGCCATGGCACCAGCTCCTGATCCGAACTCCTCACACAACTATACAGCCAAAATGCATAGAAAGTGGGCATATAGTCCAGACTAGTCACCCCTCTCCTTGCTAGAAACTGGCTTTTGATATTGAGAGCTGCTACGGGACGCTGCTACCTTCAGCAGCAGCTGAAGATGCTAGAGAGGCCATTTTTCAGAAGTCACAAGGAGAAGTAATTATTCTCAGCTCCCACAAATCAGTGCCATACATCACAGAGCCATGACTTCAGAGTCACAGCAATTCAGCCTTCATCACAGTTCTACCATCAATAATGATCTATTAGATTACTTGTCAATTCACCACGCTAACCTCCCAGACAAGCACCAAATATATGATACACAACAATTAGAAGCCTGCAAAAGTCCCCACTATTCTCTTGGTTCAGAATGCTGGAACAAGATGAGAATACAGAATGTATTTAGGAGCACTTATAAATTATTTTTTAACAGTAACATCATTTTTTTGGATATTACCTAAACAAACAAATATCACATATTTTCCATCTACCAGGTTAGGGTTGAATCAGTTCCTCCATGGCTACACTTTGACCCATAGAATTGGAGAAAAGCTGCAGCACTTGTCATCCACTGATTCATATTCAAAACTAGATTTAGATAAGCCTAGGAGTGTCTTAACTGTAAAAAAATAACAATAATAAAAAAATATAATTGCAGATATAAAGAGCTTTCTCAGCTTTCAGTAGCATATTATTTAAATTAACATAGCTTTAAGTTTTTTAAGTAGAGGTACCTTAAACACTTTCTAGTCAACACATTTACTTTCATATTAGACACAGGAAAAGAAAGGAACAGAGATTACATGTCTCTAGTGAATTAAACTTGATGGCAGACATGCGGAATTTCTTGCAGACTCTTTTTAAAACCAGCTTTGAGACAATAAGTTGTACTAAATTTATTTCTAAAACTTGCATTTCGAGCTGTTGTTTGTGCTCTTTCCTTACCAAATTAACCTCTGTTGACTACTGATTCAATGACAGTTCAGGATCGAATCTCATACTAGTGCATGAGTTCAAAACCTCCTGCTTATTTTCACTTGCTGACAACTGGACTTTGTGCCTTCATCCTACGCTTCTTTGAGGTAAAGTTTAATTGACTAACAACCTCAGTAGGGAGAAAGGGAATAGGGTGGAGAAAATCTCTAACCTAAAACAAGCTCTGAGTTGCTTTCTCACTACTGTATGTGCCCCCAAGCAATGAAATCTAAAAAAAAAATAAATATATATATATATATTTCTGGCCAACAGTCAGAATATATAAGGTGCTATATACCCTATGCTTCACTGTGCATTGCAACTGCAGACTCCATGCAGAAAAACAGACTTTTTTTTTTTTTTTTTTAAACTTCTTAATAGTCAGGCAAGTCTATGAGTATTTATTGCTAGTAACACCAAGGTATTAAAGATTCAAGTGAAGTAGTAGCATTCTCTAGTGCAGTGGTGACCTGAGCCTTTAAATCCAGATGAATTTAACAATGGAGTGCATTAGCTCTTCTCATAAAAGATTTGCTTTAATTTTAGTTCTCTCTCCATTTATCTTATGGCTGTGTAATCTTCAGCAGAGGTCAAAGAGATTTCCCTAAAGAAATGGGAGCTGCTTCTTTTTTAGAGGGGAAAAGCATATTTAAGACAGTTTGTCCTACTTTTAAATGTATGTCAGAAAACCATGCTCTCTATACCCTCCCAGCTCCTTCCCATGTTCCAAGCCAATTAAACGTGCATGTGCATGCACACACATATACCAATGAAACATGAAGCAAAAACTCCTATGGAAGACAGGAGATACAATAGCAGCAACCTGCTGCAAAGACTGAAAGTACAACTAACACCTTACCATCATCCAGCTCAAGACAAAGATTGTACACAGCCAGAGGCCTCTTATTACGTTGCCCTTGTCTTCTTGATTGCCTTGGTGGGGCGTTTGGAGGAGATACTGATGTAGAGATTGGCTCAGGGAAAGCAGCATCAGGCAGAGTTTTGAAAATCTGCAATCAAGAACACAAAAGGCTTCAATTATTTATCATGAAGAGCAACCTGCGTAATGCAACTGTAAACCATTATCAAACAACATTTGCTTTGGATTTCATTCAAAGCAGGCAGGAGCCAAAAATCCATTCCTTCAAGTTTGGGAGTGTGCCGTAGGTCTTTAATGAATACTTTAAAAATAAATAAATAAATAAATAAAAAGTTAAAATAAGCAAGAGCATTACCAATGCTCTACACGTTAACCAAGCTGCAAATCAGCTAATCCACAGACAAAATATGTGCAACCACACTTGCCAGCTAGGACAGAGGGGGAGGGAGAGACACTAACTATGAACCAGTAACCAACATGTTCTGCAGTTTTAGCTAGAACCTGTAACTTTGACAAAATACCCATTTTAATTTTCAAAATTATGATAACATTGTAATTTCAGCTAGTTAAAAGAAGCTGCACACTTTTGAAGAGAGCAAGGAGGAAATTCTGGACGAAAGGATTTTTAGTAAGAGATTTGTAATGCTGAGCGAGAACTTTTTCAGTTAGCCACTAGATTTGAATCATATTTTTATTAATAATGATATGCATGAAGACACATATAGAAAGGACTACATTTTCTGTCATTTTATCCTTTCAGTCATGACCATTAGCATATCACCGCTCCATACAAAACACCATGTCATTTTTCTCTAGATAAACCAACAATGTGGATTTGTTCAAGTTGATGGCATTTATACCTTAACCGCCCCATACAAGGTCCAACCTAATGATGCTGATTTACCTATAGAAGATTATCAGTATGCCAACACACAACTTAACAGCAGCATTTTACAACTGATAATGGCAGATTCACATGAACAAATTAGCTTAACTATTTCTTTCATCAAAGAAAAACCAGGAGATAAAGAAAAAACAAACAGCAGCTGTACAAAAAGGAAGCCCTGTGTCTGTAGGGCACCTCAGAGCAACGCAACATATAATACAACAAAATGTAATGAAACAGTATGCAGTGTTCCTGTACCCTGCAATTTTCCAAAGGCACGTATCTGTATGGGAAATACTACAAAGAGGAGACTCATAATGAATCTTCAAAGGAGAAGCTTTTAATGAAGTAGAAATTCACGTAGAAGGTTAGAAGGTATAAATAGACATCACAGATAACACATTTTTGGATTATTACAGCATGTCTCAGGTGCTCATAAAGCTAAAAGCCAGCCAGGCTACATAGCGCATAAGGAAGCTGCCAAAACCACCGTCAGGTAAGCAAATCACACTAGAATTAAAAGAAACTGCATGCCATCATATCCTAACCTGTTATCCTGAATAGGTGGGCAAGAATTAGATGACCCAAAGACTTATATATACCCAGGCTATTCTCTTGTCATTAAGTAGTTATTAAATGATCACTGACAGGTAGAAGACTGTGATGGTATAAAACAACTGAGACACCTTTTTTTTCTCCCATGAAAACTAGGGAAGAACAATTATACTGCCAAAATCGGGCAGCAGTGGTCAGGAAGCCCACATATTATATGCAAAGGAAAGCTCCAGTGGAACTGCTGCCTTCTCTTCCAGTGGGTGAATACTGCCCTGGGGAAGAGGGAGGCAAAATGATACAATGTGAACTTCCCCGTATCAGGTTTAAGAGCACTGGTTCCTACTCCTTCATGTGCCTGCAATGCTGATTATGAGAGAGAACCAAAATAACGCTCAGGACTCTCTATAAGCAAACAAAATATTTGTACAAAGGAGAAAAGGAAGCAGTGCAACCTGCTTCTCCCCAGCGCAGATGCAGCTTCACTCGCAGACAGTCACAAAGCTCTAATTGTGCTCACAGTTCTCAAGCCATTTCTTACGACATGATGCAATATGCAATAAGGAAGTCTAATGAACACCTACAAGACACTTGGCTAACAGTACCACACTGCCCCCTTATGTGCAAGTACAAGGCTAGACAGAGCAATTTTGGGGATAAATACTTGCTTCTGAAAAATTCAAGAGTACTGAAAACTTTTAATACCTTCTTTTGCAAAGATTTAAGTGTCACATTTGGCCTCTCTGGTAAGTAGCTCTCTGCCAAGAGGTTTCAGCATGTTTTTTACTGTGTTTATTTGTACAGCTGTGTTTATTTGTACAGCTTTATCTGTGCATCTCCACTGAAATCAACGATGGATGAGAAGAACGTGTATTCCTCAGGAGCACTGTGCAAGAGATGAGCTTTCTTGCATGCAGGTGACTTGCCCAGCTTGCAGTAAAGTTCTTCAGTGTTTTTTTCCTGATCTTTCACGCATTTTTCAATATACTCTTGTAAAATTACTAACATGAGAGATTAAGAGACTCACAAACCGCAGTCAAGAAAACCATAAAGACAATTCTTATTCAATGATATCCAGTGCCAAAGAGGAAACGGGACAATGAACTGGAGGCAGCTAATGAATCCAGGTGGATTTCTGGCTGGTGGAAAAAATAATTGGTGTTTTTGTTTTGTTTTATGGAAAAAAAAACTACACAACAAACAGGAGAAATAACCACAAAGCACTAAAAAAAAATAGTTCAAACTGTAGAAGTCCATGCACATGCTAACTACCTGCGCAATGATACTCGTGCCAGGCAGCCCTAAGTCCTCCAAGACAGTATCACAGTCTATAAAGCAGCTACCCCTCTCTTCATAAAACTAAACTTGGTGCCACTAAGTCTTCTCCTTCACTGTTAGGAACTTCTCCAAAGATTGTCATTTCTCTTCTAGCTGTGAAAGGCTTTACCACTCCTAGCTCTCCCTTGAACTGAACATAGCCACCCAAAAGCCGAGTGATGTGAGAAGGCATTAAATCCTAATAAATCCTTTATTTTTAATATTTTAGGCCAACTAGTGGCAGAGTTGTGCACCAGTGCTTCCCAACAGCACCTCAACGTTGCCCAGTAATGATGCTGGGCAAATTCCCATCAACGTCACCTTCTGCAGACGGGAAGGCATCAGACCTTCACTCCACTCTTCAATTTTGGCATGACAAGCAGAGAGTGAAGTTTCATTTCTAGGATAAGGTCAGTAAGTGGTATATTGTTTTCTAAGAAACTGAAATTGCTTCCTAAGAGCTCCTGGACAGCACAAGTCACCCAGCTCTTAGTAAAACCAGGGCAGGGCAAGAGTACAAATAAACTCCCACTTTTTCACTCCTACGTTTCCCTGATGCAATGTTATAAGCTCTCTCTTGCTCTCTCTCTTCTTGTGCTAACATTCAATATCTGTCACCACTGAGAAGAAAGAGGGTTGTGAAGGAGGTATTTAGAAGTGCACTAGAGAATGCAGTCTCTTAGATATTTGTAATTTACTCATGCAGAGCAAACTGAGCCTAATTGTCAGACTCAGTCCCCTGAAATCACTGAGCAGCAGGCGTTGTCCTGCAGGACTCTTGAGACAAGAAAAACACCAGGAACATTACTAGAGCTGGTTGGCTGTTTTTGGTATAAACGAAATAGCAGCCTGCCCTTGTGTGTTACACCAGGAAGTATATTTGGGGTTATTCTTCCTCCTTCATGCTGTTCGTATTTGTGATCACTTCTAATTTTGTCTTTTCTGTCTTTTCAGTGGGAAAATGAAAAGCAACACAGCCCTGGCATAAACTTACTGCCTTTTCAGCAACACTTTTTTTTTTTTTCTTCAGGTCAAAGCTAGAGCTCATAGCACCACTTTGCAAAGGCAAGAATCCGAAAAGAATGCAGAAGGTCAACCTCTGCCCTGAGAAGAGCACACACAGCGCTCAGGTTCTCTTCCTTGCTTTCTTTGAGTTTACCTTCACTTAAATAGATGAGCACTTTCCATCATGCCTTAATGGCCATTTGGCTTGGACACTGTAACATCTCCTTGAGAAGGGGGGCTGGAAGCTTTATTGCTTTATTCCAGTTGTGAGGAGATTTTTTTTATTCAAATTTGCTCCTGGCCTTATTAATTATTTAAGCAGCATTTAAATATAAATGTTTCACAGCTAATAAAAGATTCCTGCCGTGCAAGATGTGTAATCAGAAGTACACTGCATAAGCACAGGAGTCAGGATTCAAAATATTACACAAGTAATATAGTCAGAGAGCACTCAAAGAGATTCCTGTGCTTTAAGCTACCTGCCCAACAGTGTGCGAGCGCACCTGACATTTTCAGAGTACCCTCCTTGCTTTGCAAACTGTGGCTACTATGCAGCATAGCGAGGCAACCTCTCATATCCAGCAGGATGGAAGAGGGTGGGATCCTGTTGCCTCAAGCAAAAATCTAAACATACCACCATCACTCATTTGGATTGCAGAAATTACAACAGCATAGACTAATGCCTATATAAACATAACAATCAAGTCTGGTCACTGAATTATCTTATTCAACAAAGAATAAAAATGTACCAAATCAACCTCAAAGGTTACGGACATCACAGTCATATCCACTGTTACGTAGTTATAGAGGCTTTGGCCAAGGCAAGCTGAATTTACAGAATATCAGACCTCTAAAGTTTAGTTCTCAAGAGCATTACCATCCTGCCATTAATTTCCTGGGGGAAAACTCCAAAGCTAACAGAAGCAACTTACAGACTGGATAAAACTGACATAAATAGCACTCACAAAATTTTATCAAGCAACAAATTCTACCATCAGTCACTCCTATATCAGTTAAGTTTGTATTTTAAATGACTGTTTAGGTTTGCTCTTCTAAGAAAGCAGAATTTAAAGGTGCACACTCAGTCAAGCAGCAGGTCAGTCTTCAAGTCTGCAGTGTAAAGCTACAGCAAAAAAGAATGAGACTCTTGCTGAGCTATTTCAAATCCTGGTATATTTGGCCCATTTCTCCATACACAATGATACAAAATGGGTACTCTGCAGAGCTAAACAAACCGCTAACTATCTTGCATGTGTACCGCTAATAACAGTCCTGTCCTGAGGAGCGAGACCAAGACCACCAAGACCAGCCATTCCAATTTCTAAACTTAGGTCTCACAGATCATGGACTAAGCTTAGTCTACAGAAACATTTCTTGAGACTAATGTGCCAAATTCAACCTATTATCATATTGTATTCTACTAGCATATCCATATGGCAATAGCCCAAGGAATTTTGCCAGATTCCACTTAATTTGCAACAACAGTGTTGGACTCTGGAGCTACTGTAGAGCTGGTTTTAAAAATTAAAAAAAAAAACAAAGCTAGAAATACCATGGTTTAAATAGGTCTGCTCCACAGATTCACAACTAGATGTATAGCTGTACTGAAATTGTAGATTCTGATGCTACACGGGATACTGCTCTGTCCTTTCCAGTTTCAAACTGGACTAATTAATGAATTTTAGTATGTTTGCCAGGAAACATTTCAGGAAAAGACCCAGACATCAGGTCATCTTTGTCTGCTTTGTATCACTGGGGTAATTAAAATTTCCTCTAAAATTCAGTGGCAGGCAAACACCAAGGACAAAAGAGAGGAGACATAGGGGCGAAGAAAATGAAGACTCAGTGGTAGAGCTAATGAGAATAAATTTATATATAAAACAACAACAACAAAAAAAACTTAAATCCGTGCCATGATTTTGCTGCACAACAAAACTCCCCTTCCACTCTCCTAACGTCGACCACTCAGAACATGCACCTGTTATCCCTGAATACACAGGAAAGAATCTGCATGCCAGTGGTTGCTGTCTACCGTTAAAGGATGCTACAACTCCAAGGTCATTTTGAATCCTATGAAATTCTGCTGCTACTACAACCACCTCTGCCATGGAAGTATTTTTAGAGGACGATATTTCTCAGTACAGGAAGAACATTAGTACAGGTTTTATCTAGGTAATTTCCCTTCAATATATACTTGAATTGCAGTTGGTAAATAAGACACACAGACACACACTGATGTTTACTGAACTATAGAAAACACTGTCCACCTGGGCCACATACACTGCTCTGCCCTGATACATCTTATGGCTATTGTACTCCTTGCATTTCCATGATAATTTGCTATAATATACAGTAATTTAAGATCTAGTGGTCTAGCAGCTAATGGGACAGCATGAAAGAGACTTATCATCACTATGGTCTTTTCTTGACTCTGCTTGTTTTTCTCAGAGTAATGGAAATTCAATTCAGCTTAGATCCAGCAACCTGGACCAAAAACAAAAAATACATATTAGACAAAAAACTGTTCAGAAGAGGCCAACTGTATTAGTGGTTCACAGTGTGTTCCTACACATTTTTAAGCATTTTATCTCTTAGGGTAATGAAGACAGTGGCTGTGCCATTCCTTGTGCTATTGTCTGCAAACATAACACAGCAATGCCGTTTATGGCAAGCTGGAATTTTACTATTGATATAAGTATTTCAGGAAGTGCAAGGTGAAAATAAGGACATAAAATTCTATTTATCTTAAAATTCATTGCCCTTAAAGGGGTAGATCAGCCATTAATATTCTAATTACATCCTATATTTTTAATAGTAAGAAACACATTCAACGTGATATGCGATTCTAGATCTTTTTTTTAACTGGAAACATTTCAGAACCTAATAGGAGTTACTGAAAAATTAAATGTTTAATCATAAAATAAACTACAAAGATTTACTTCTAGAAGGAGAGGCCAAAAGTTTTATTTCATAATTGATTTTTCTATTGATTACAACCATTTTGTTAAAGTTCTAAAGCTAAACATTATTGAAATCTTTAATGTGTGAAGTAATATTTTTCAGAAAATGTGGGGTTTGAGTTTTTGCATTTTAATTTATTATGGACAGTGATAGATCAACCTATTTCATTTCTAGTTGTGGTCAACACGATCTGTTTCTCTTTCCAGTTCTCATACACACCACTGCCAACAGATATAAAACACCTGCACTAGAAATTATTGACATCTGAACAGAAACCGTGTTCAGTGCATATAAGGTGTTAAAGCTGGTTAGTTCTACAAACCATGCGAAATATTTTCAAAAAAGCTTTCCAAAGTCTTCATTAAAAATTATCAATAACTTTGTTATAATTCTGAAGTAACTTACCTCCTCCTAAGATTACCATCGTGTCTGCTCCAACAGAGGTGTGCCTGCCTCCAAGTAGTTCTCCCAAGGTTTGTGCTCTGGGATACCATATTAAATATGGTTAAATATGGTTTGCTGTGCACCCACTTCTATGAGATTGCATAGGATGTAGATTTTCTGAGGGTTTGGATTTTTGAGGCCTGAATTCCACTACAAACCGTAAAATGTCTTTATACA
>VZSV01000024.1:2159858-2187041 GCA_013398735.1 Nothocercus julius
GAGAAAGCTAAACCTCTAGAGGGCCACCAACATGCCAGTATCAATAACACTTGATACTGCCTGGCACTCTCTATGCAGCTACAGTGCAACAGAGTATGCAGCCTGAAAAGTAACTGGATAAAAACCAAAACTAGAAACAGGAAACATCCTTGGCCAAGAGCCAAAGGACAACCCACAAAGCTCTAAAAAAAGAAGCTCCCAGCCAGCCTTCTCTTTGATGCAGAGATGTCATTTGCTGCAACAAAGTGCCTAGCAGCCTGGCTACCACAACCAAGTGACACACTGCTTTGAGGGACCTGTGCTCACTATAGGTCCCAATCTCAGAGCTGCTATCAAGCCCTTTAGCACAAAAGGCACTAGAAGACAAACTGCTAGAGTGAGAAAGGAACAGAGGACGCTTGCAGGCACACCTGATGGATGTAAACTCTTAAAATGACTCATCTGGCCTGACCATCTTGAATCACATAGTTCATATTTGAGATTTAATGAAGAAACTAAACATAGCCTGTAAAACAACAGATTACAGCCTAGAGGGCAGCTGTGAAAGGACAAACTAAAAAACATACCAAGGTTAAAACATTTATCCTTTGATCACTTGTGAATTACGAGTTTGTTGACTCAGCTTTTTCTAAAAGTAGTTCTCCTGGTACAAAGGCAGCAACTTCCACTGTATCACATCTCGGTTTGCCTTTTAACAATTCATGAGCAGAGCGCTCTTCAGAGCAGCCTGGTCACTGATGTCAACCAACTCACTTTAGTAACTGAAGGAAATGAGAGAGTTAACACACACCAGGCTTGAAATACCACACATTTGCCCACCACATGAGCAAAAAGAGCAGATTCACCTTCTCTTCCATGCTCACCTACTGTAACTCACACCAAGGAGAGTATTTTCAAAAAGCTTGTCCTTCCCAAATGTACCTTCACATAATGGCTTTATGTACCTTGTTTAGTTACAGGGTGGGGAAAAAAAACAACACTTCAAATACAAGGATAAAATAGTTCAATTACCTTTCTAAAATGTAGTATACATTGTTAGTTATGAAAGGGAAAAGGAAGGATAAGGATGTTTGCATGTAATTTCCCTTGCAAAGAGCATGAGAAGTCCTGAGATGATAAAAAAAAAAAAAAAACAGCACTTAAGAACCTAAGTTGGGGACCAGCAAAAAGATCATAAGCAGACACAAACATATATAATCTTCCCTCTACATTTTAATGTATTTTTTCCTAAAAATTATGTGTGTGCTTATATAATTTTCATATCTAGATTTTTTCCAAAATTAATCAGGCACTTGAATAATTATATTTTGAGAAGAAAGATTACATTTGACCTGCTACCCTGTTGTCATTTCACAGAGCATCAGAATGGATGTCAATGTCTTTAGAAGCAACACTATTTCAACTGTATCATATAACCATGCCAATATTTTCCCCTGCAGTAAGTTCCCTTTATATCATTCCTTGCTTTGTACAATATTTTCTACTCTTTTTTTAATCCATTTCTTATCTTACATTATGACTGTAAGGTTTTCAGGGCAAAGAATATATTCATGTGCATGGCCAGCACCTACTGCAATAAAGTACTGATGCTTCATTACATTAAGTGGCCTGCACACAAAAATACTGGAAATAAAGGATTATCTGCTCACTGCCACATCATATTTATTTCAAAATCTGTTAAAATGGATTGAAATACACTAACCTCTTCGGCAGAGTAAAAGCTCACTAGAATTCTGACAAGGGCAGAAAAAAACATGAGCACATCTTGCACTATTACCAGTGCTCTGTCACAGGCAGCAATGGGGCAGGATGCCATTCACATCAGCTTAACCAATATAAAGCAAAAAGAAAAATACAGTTTCTAAATTCAATGCTTCACTTATAATAGGAAGCTGCAGTAGCGTATAATTCTTAGGGCGCACTGCTTCTGCATAAGAATTCACTCTTTAAACTCTTCAGGAATGCACAAATAACTCCCCTCCCCATGCCCTACAATGTTTTACAGAATACTTTCTTTCACTAACAAAATCTTATTTAGAAGACCTACTTTAGCATTCTCCCTAAGGGTTCTCCTTTGGCTTCCTCTCCACACACGCAAGCACAGTGCTATGACCAGCCAGACTGACAGAAAGGGCCATCTGATTCCATTCCTTCATCATCACTTCTGTTTACTTGCTTAGGGTACCATGGTCTGTGCTTCACTTTGAAGATGAGGTCTGTATTATTAAGAAACTTCATATAAAGTTGAGAGAAGTTGCCATCAAGAAGGCAGTAATGCGTGTCCACGTACTCGTATATGTGCCATGTATTTACAGTGCAGCCTTTTAGCAGACAGCTTTTATCTCTGAGAGCATGGCTTTTGTGTTTCTTCCCTTTTTTAATCTAATATGGGGACTCACAGTACATGCTTTGCTTCTTCTGGAGCAGTGTAATGGCCAGAGCAGTCCAGGTATTGATCCAGATGCAGCTCCTTTAAATGTCATCAGTGAGAGTCATAAACGTGCATGGAGACTTGGTACACAGACTTCCTACTAGGCCATAAACCATGACCATAAACCATCTAAATCACGATATAGAAAATCTTTGAAACGAAGATTTGTAGTCGGTTACAACATCATGCATCTGTGTCACACGTGGAAGAATTCTCTGCAAACCAGAGAGCACAGAAAGGGTTGAGTTTGCACGTGTTACATCAGAAACAAAGAGTTGCTGTGACTTCCACCAGAAAACATGATGGAGTTCCTTGCCGTGCCGGCTGCTCTTTTTTTTTTTTCATTACAGACAGCTAAGCATTAAGGCATGCACTTTGAATTAAATCCAAGATTAATTTAAGTGACACTTCTGATTAGTTATGTGCTTAAACTTAAGCACAGGCTAAATGCCTTCCTGAACTGAGGCTCATGTGTTGCTTTTCAAATGCTGCCTTACTGAAGATGTCTTAGTGTACACTCATTCCCAAGTCAAACACTTGTTGACTCAAGAAACATGCAGCTTGGGGATATTTCAAATTGCCACGCCACAGCAAACCACCAGAATTGCAGTGAATTCCATCTTGCTCCCCTGATTGTAGAAAAAGGCAAAGCAACATGCAAGCTGAAACAGATCCTTTTTAGTATTTCTCGTATGTGCCTTTAGCAGCACTTTGAGTGATCTGCTGTTTTATTAAAAAAAAAAAAAGAAAAAAAAAAAAGTCTTAATTTAAATGATGCCAGCATCACTGTGCCCTAATGACTGGCCCGCAACAGAACTCCTTTGAACACCGTGGTTATGGTATGGCAGTCTCTGTAAGCTGAAACTCGTGGCCCATGCCTGATGGTACCACTTCATACTCTCAAACACACAACAGACTTCACCTGCCTCTAGGACTCCCATCTTTATCATTAATACTCTGACTATCATATATTGCGATCTGTTTTAAGACTAAGATTTTTAAGTGTTACTACACGAAACTGATATTGGCTTAAGAGCTCAGTGGTGTAAATGTTTTCTCTTCAGTTTAAAGAAAAAAAGAAGTGCCTGCGTAAATAACAAGAAATTAAAGACTGAAAAAAATCTCCATATAACTAAGTTATGATGAAACATAAAGCTAAAACAAAGATCTATTTTGTCTTAAGAATGTAAAATCTTTGTCCCTTATTAAAAGATGAAGAAAGAAAACAAGTGAAGACATCTTTGTTCTTTGCATAGGAAGTAGCACACTTTCAGAATCAACATCATTAATTTTGCCTACAGGTTGTCTGAAATCTAGAAAAAAAAAAAGTATATCTTTCGCTATGAACATCCCTGTTCAGCAGACTCTAGCTTCCTAATTGCCTTAAGAAACTTCTATCTAGACTCTCTCTCTCTCTTCTCCCAACTTTGTTCATCATAAAGTTCAACTTCTTTCAAATTCTGCAATCTTGCTATTTGTACTCACCATTCTCTCCTTCTCTCCCCTCCACATGCTGGTTTCCATATTCCAGTCCCACTAAGATTTTTTTTTCATCATTTTCTATTTCTTAGCCTTCTTTTTTTATCCTGTTCTTCTTCCTCTTAAAAAGATATTCAAGGAACTGAGAAACTAAGATGGTTTACATTACCATTGAAGCATCTCTAGATGACAATAACCCCTTTGAATGGTGACATTCAGATGCCAAAACATTATAAAGTACAGCAAGAAAAAATGCATATTCTTCATGCTGGTGTGGAGTATACTGTTCTTCCTTTGTGCAACTCAAAACACAAGACCAGAGGTTCTGAGATATCAGACAGTTAGGGTCTGTGAAATCCTTGAGAAGAAAAATAAATGTCCTTCAAAACTATTTGGTGGGGAGTGAGAGGCACAGGGAGGCAGAGAAAGAGAAGGTAACATGTTCTTTTGGCCCAAGCTGATGATCCTTATTTATCACAGGATTACTGTGTCCAAGAACAAGCAAAGATTGTTCCTGGCATTGTACTAACACAGCAGTAGTCAGACCCCGAGTTTGTTATCTCAGAAAAGGTACCAAGAACAGGCTTGGCTTTAAAGCAAATGAACACAGTGATGATAGGCATGAATCCCTTGGTGTTATTTTAGTAAAGGGAAGGATATGGAACACAGAAAACAAGGGAGACCAGACAGATATGACAAGGTAGAAGAGGACAAGACAGGCAAACAAGCATGGAATGACATTAAAAAATTTCACAGCAAAGGGCAACAGGAGGGCTGATGCACACAGCCAGTCAGCACAAAACACAGCAATTCCAGGCAAAACTACAAAGTTTTTTGAATATCAAAGCTGCATATGCACATCCCCTAGAGCCATGTAGCAGAAGCAAGATGATTCACAGGTCTCTTTTTTTCCATGGATGGTTTGGGAAGTTTTCTCCCTTCCACAATTGCTGATTCTGAGAGTCCTGCGCAAAAGATTGTCTCAGCTTAGGTCTGTTTTCCCCTTTTGATTTAAAGTAGAGACCCGCTTCTGCAACTGAGAAATACTTTCTACTTGAGAAAGACTCATCTATTAAGTGACAAGATGAAAAGCTAAATAAATATTTTCTTGATGCTTTCCTCTGCCCCTTTCAAGTCTTAATCATGACACAATTCTAAAGTAGTTAAATGACCTGTGAGGCTGAACAGCCACAGTTTCTGGCGTTCAGCCTCATCCATGGTCCTGGTATATGCAAAGCGTCTCCTTTTCAATCACCTGTGAGTGGTTCCCAACCATAATTTGGAAGTATCTATGCAGTCTCTAAACAAGGTGGAGGTTGTACTGACTGGTTTCTAGCTAGCAGGAAACAAACTGCTATCAATAAAGTGTTTTTTTTTTTTTTTTTAAAAAAAAAAAAAAAAAAAAAAAAAAAAAAAAAAGACAGCTTCTGCATTAAGCAAGATATTCTTATCCCAGGGCAGGTCCCCAGATCCAGTTTTTCCACATACAAATGCAGAGAAGCTCTCTAATTAGGACTCAGCAGAGTGAGGATAGTGGAGTTACTGCACCAGAATTTCGAAGTTAGTAACTCAGTTAATTATGCCTCCTACTGAAAATGAATTGTTGCAGCTCCTTTACTAAAGCTGTCCACATAAAAAGGTAAAATAAACATTAATGGAATTTAAAAAGAGTTTGAGAAATCATAACAATTTTACCATTTTGCTAAACAAATAATTGCATTCAGTCTGGAAATGACAATTGCTATTGCTTCTACAGCTTGGAAGTTTGTTAGTCATTTCATTTGCTACAGAGAAAAAGAAAAGCCTTATCACAGTGCTAAGCATTGCTTCAAGGTGTACTTTTCAAGGTGTACGCCTCCATCTTGACCCTACCACACTTGAACAATCCCAGATTTAGCTTCTAGTATCAGAAGTTGCTAATAATTAGCAAAGAGGCAGATTAACGACTGCATCAAACATTTGAAAGTCACTGTGGGTGACTTTTCCTGGGGCTTTACCAGGATTATAAATAAAAACACAAATTGTTGACTCTTAGAAAGCCTGAAACACACAGAAAATCAAAATAACAATATAAAATGAACATCAGACTGACAATAAGCCTGTCTGCCTTTAGTAGTAGCTTCCTGGTCTGTCCTGAGGAATGAAGGCTCATTTGTAATAGCTACATATTGAATTTGACTATGAGATTGCTGCAGTGCCTGAATACACACCCCTCCACCAGCTCTGCTATAAATACACAGAGGTCACACTTAGGGCTTTCCTTCCATCTTGGAAGCAGCTCGAGCGTGGGAGAGAGGCCGATGTGGGCAGACCACTGAGGGTGAGTTCACTGTTAGAAATGAAATGACAGAAATTCCTTTAAAAAAAAGAAAAAAAAAAGAAAAAAAAAAAAGATATTAGCCACCCTAGTTCTAAGGAAGGCATAAAAATTGTGGAAAATGGTGCAACATCATTCTGAGGTAGTTTCCATTCCCAAACCTTCTCTACGTTTTCAGAGGAACAAGAAAAGCCTCTACAACTAATGCTTAAAACATGAAACTGAGGTCTTTGAAGACAAAAGCAACTAGGGTTGCACAACAACAGGCTGGTGCTAAGCTGGAGCGATCTACTGATTTGAATAAACAGAACTAAATTCAGCCTCCATTTACCATAAAAACATTCTATCTCTACTTGCTCCATTTTCTTACTTTGTACACTCACTGCAATAGCCTCAAAATCATGAGATTATTCCAGGGCTTACTTTCATTTACAGATTCCAAAACGAACAGCAGCTTACAACTCTTAGAATATTTATCTCTAAGGACTTCAGCCATATCTGCAGCACAATATTTTTCTAGCAGAACAGTATCTGCCAAAAGGTTGCACGCATGTGCATGCGTACATCAGGGTGTAATTCTACACAAAGTCAACTGAGCCAACAAAATCCGTCCTGTGGATACAACTATACCAACAGAAGTCCTGCCTAGTCCGCATCATTCAGGGAGGTGGCATAATCACGTTGTCAGAAAAACTTGCGAAGGACGTTATTTAGAGTAGATAAGACTTGACTTAGATAGCCAATTTCAACACTGTTGACCTTTAAAAGAAATAACTACTTCACTGCTCAGAAACATAAGAAAAAGGTGGTGTGGCCGAGGCAAGAAAGCACATCCTAGAATTCTTCCAAAGCAATTTTTTTTTCTTCAGAATAGGAGAGAGATGTTGCCCATTGTTCCAGCATCCCAGTCAAGAAAGAATAAAAGACAACAGTCTACCTGTATGGGCCAGGTTCTTCTATCTCAGACTTCCAGGAGTCAGCTCGGACATGAAGGACTCCCAAACAACCAGTCAAACAACGAAACCAGTAAGGTTTTTCTTTTTTGTGGTTTTCTTTTAAGAATTCTCAAGTCCAGACAACATGCAGCAATAATTCTGGGCATCTGCATGCGGCAGCAGCTTGCTTGGGTAAAGTATCTTGGTAACTGGCAGCTGCCACAGCAGTAGCAGGAACTTCCATATTCAGTGTTACCTCAAATCAAAGTTTTAAATTAACACACATACAGCTGAAACACAAGGGAATTAAACACCTAGCTCTCTCTTAATGCTTTGTTATCTACAAAATTCATAGAACATTAAAGTCATGTTTCTACTGTGTGAATTCAGAGAGAGAGAGGAAAAAACAAACAAACAAAAAAACCCCACAACAACACAAAGCCATTATTTGTTGGTCAAACAACTTTGACCAACCTGCCCTAATGAAACAGGCTGAAAACTGAGCCTTGGCTTTCTCTTTTCTAGGCTTGTATCATATTTGTTGATAACACAGCATATGCAAATATGATAATGAATATCTAGTTGCACACTATATATACAGAAGTGACTTCCAGGATGTGTGTATACTGAAATATCATTTTCCATACATACAGGAGGGCTTATTAAGCATAAATAGGCAAAACTACACAATACGTAGAAGATGCTCTTTAGATTCAAATAATTTATAATGTGATATTTAACTTCAGGCTATACAGTAAGCCTAGCAGTTAATTCCAAGCAAAGTTCAGTTAATTTCAAGCAAAGTGTGGAGATGCACCAAACATTACCTTTTCATGGTTTTCTATGAGGATTTCGACCACAATATTCTGAAACTTCAGGTCCATGATGGCTGCTACAGTTTCTTCCTGTGGCCTCATCAAGGTTGGTCCAAATACTACTCCTAAATTTGCGACAGTCATTAGATTCTTCTTGGCATGCTTTGAAACACTTTTTGAAAAGAATTGAAGGAAAAAACAGGAAATAGGTTATGAAAAAATTCCATTACTGTTAGAAACTGCAGTCTACTTTGCAAATGAAAACATTACGTTTCCTTAATCCAAGTTTTAGAAGTTTGTTTTGTGCTAAGTTTCCTCAAATAAAGTCATACTGAATTCTGGAAAACAAAAAAAATCATTCTTCCATTGGCAATTTAAAAACAAAAGCAGTCTCTTATTGAACACAAGTACATACGATGCACTCAGCCTTGGACCAGGACAAGTGTGAAACCAACCTAAATTTGCTAACAGATCTCCACTATTCCCTTTGCCAAAATTTCCAAAAAGAAAGTATAATGTTCCCTTTCTCACTTCAATCAAACCTCAGCTGCTGGCAGGACTGCTAAAATAAATACTTATATGGCTTCATTAATGGCTTAGATTTCTGCCCTCCCCTCCAAAATACACACGGCACGAGTCAAACGTCCTGTCTGTTTTTGCATGCTTGGTTCTTGGTATTGAGTATGACAGCATCATGATGGGCTTCGGCTCCAGGCACACTTAACTAGGCCATTCATAGTTAAACAAAGGTAAGACAAGAGTTCTGGCAAAATATAAAAGCAGGTCAGGATACTTACTTTGCTAAATGTTTCACCAGAATGTCCAACATCTCTTTGTTCTTTTCTGGAAGTTTATGGACCAAGAAGTGAATGGCACTAACTCGAGAATCTGGACTCCCACTTTCTATAGGACATAGAAACAAAGAATATTACTTCAAAAAACAAACAAACAAAAACAAAACAAAAAACCACAGAAACACAAAGTCTCTGCCACCCTTACACAGAAACATACTACACACACTCCAATGCAACAGTTACATATCTCCAAACACAGCAAAATAGAACATATGTGTTTTGTTTTCATAAGTAAACCTGTTCTAGAACTATCTGCATATTTACTTATTTTGTGAACTTATCTTTAACTCCACCTGCAAAAGGATGCATTTGTTCATCTACATTTGAAAACTGACAGATGCAGTTATTATTCTGCTGCATCAAAATCATCTGCTTACAAAATATACTGCTTACAAGGTGACAGAGATGGTAGTTCTTGCAGCTCTGTGAAAAAGCCAGTGTGAAACTGACTTTCTTCACATTATAGCATCAGTTGTCCTCATCACTAAAATTCAGTTGCTACAACTATGCTGCTAACAACACTACATCTACGTAACCCTATGCAATTCTATTTCTCAAAGCTCTAGTAAGGCACAGAATTACACCTGAATAGCAGCTTACAATGAAAGGAAGTATTTCTCTTCCCTTCTATGTACTTAAGTATAAACAGAAAAATTATGAATCTACTCTGAATGCAAGAAGTTTGATACCAGAACCACATACCAGATCACATTTTAGGTATATTTTAAATAAATGGCCTATGTATTTCTTCAGAGCATAGTGTTATAGATTTTTTTTCTTATTTTTTTTTAACTTTTTTTTTTAATTCTTTCACAGAGAATAGCCCTGGACCAATTGCAAGAAAAAAAAAAAAAAAAAAAGAAGTCATGAAAATGCAAAATGTTTAGATTGTAATCAGCTGGTCAAAATTCAGACAGATGCAAAAACCTAAGTCTTTTCCAAAGCAACAATATTTTACATATTTGTGAAATCACAGACCCCAATTAAGAAATGGCTAAGCAAATTAATCACAAAAAACTGTCAAGACTTATATAGGTACAATCTAAAATTGCATATTTAATGCAAGACAGTTGGAGATTTATTTAAGAGTTACAGAGAAAAGAATACTCATTATTCCTTTTTTTTTTTTTTTTTTAATAACCAACATAGGAAACAACACTGGAAACCTATTTTCAAATATATAGTAACCAAAGTCTGCCAAATTGATTAAATTTCCCTTCGCAAGTACACAGAATTAGTGCCTCTACAAAAATGCTTGCTCCTTATGAATAATGTACTAAAATAAGTAGCTTCACTTTAATTTACTTATGAAGGAGACTATAAAATGAAAAAGGGAAAAAACTATGAGAAATTGCTGGCAAAATTCCATAGGTCAAGAAATGACTTTAAAACTTTCCAATACAAATGGACAGATTCAAGTCTGCTCAAGCAGTTGGACTCCAAGATGTGTTGGGGCAATGAATTTCATGGGCAAATTCTCATTTTGAATTAAGGACCATCAGCAAGCACATTCTGCAGTTCTGTAAAGTCATTACTGCAAAGTGAGGAAGAAGATGAAATTGTCTCAAAGTTTATTTTAATTTTACTTCCCACAGTATGCCAGAAATGCCACAAGCTAGAAAACAAATCAGCTAAATATCTGCTTGATACTTTGCCAAAATTTTTCTTACAGTTTTCCTCCATCCTCTTCCAAAAAATTCCATGCACATTAGATACTGTACAGCAGAACTACAACTGTTATTCCCTCTTCTCCAAACCTATATGTTAACTGCCATAGTGTAATTCAGCCTGTACTTTCCTTTCTCCTACTAATATATGAGGAACAGTCAAGCCAGGCTCAGTGTAGACCTAACAAGGTACTGAAAACAAGGGTCAGGCAACAGTGTCTTAGGGATTCAAACAAACCCAAATTAGAATGTTTTTTGTGCTTCACGTGCTTCATAAATGGAAGAAAAAAAAAGTCACAATCCTGTTATAGGATGTTTATCTTTATACAATTAAGGTAAGAATATTCTAAATTCTAAATACATAGACACGAGTACCATGCTATGCTAAGTCTGCCAAAAACTTGTCTGTTAAAACTTCTGTATTTTTAAAGCTTTTATTATTTCTTATACCTATATTTTTACTGGGTTGAACAGTTTTTCTTAAACTGCATTTGCAGTGTGCTCTTGAGACACAACAGTACTATCAGGAAAGATTTCTATTTGAACTATATTCAAATATTTACTGGCAGGAACGATGAATTCTCCATGCAACTCGTACGTCATTAGGGGCTCTGGAAGGCTTCTGTAAAACAGTGATGACATAAATAAATTTATCTGTATCCATTTCTATATGTATTTATTCTAAGCAGGAAAGCTTTTTA
Source organism: Nothocercus julius (assembly GCA_013398735.1). NCBI lineage: Eukaryota > Metazoa > Chordata > Aves > Tinamiformes > Tinamidae > Nothocercus > Nothocercus julius. The sequence goes on from VZSV01000024.1 coordinate 2,171,058, forward strand.
ACATTTAGTAGTGGGATCCTCATACTGGAGGAAACTGTTTTCAGTGATTTCCAGTGCGAACAGAAAACCTGTAAACCAAGAGGAAAAGCTAAGGAAAATAGGACTAAATATATCCATTCATATACCAGGAGCTGAACTGATGCCTCCAAGCTAGCATAAGAACCTTTCACAACTACAATATTGAGACATTTCACAGAATAAAATTGTATACTATACATATACTATGTAATCATTGTTCACACGTGTTTTCAAAATACAAACAACCACAAGTCACTACTTGATGGAAAAGAATAAAAGCCTGAAATAGTTAAATTTGTTGAACACCAACCTTCTGCAAATAAGATTTTTAAATCTCAAATGCAGAAACTGAAATTGAAAGCTTTAGTCATAAATGAAAAATGAACTGAATAATGGATAACAAAGTAAAAATGTCAGCATTAAAACCTTCATTTATTAAGTTGATTTTATTGATGCTTATGAAATATTGTAGTAAACACTCAAATGGGATATATTGTAGATGGGAAATACTCTACTATGGGCATGTCTTTTTTACTCTTTCCTAATTGTTAAAAATTCCCATAAGACAGACTTTGACAGTGGTTACAGTAGTTATTCCTTTAATAAAACAGAGGATTAAGGATACTGCATTTGTATGCAGTATCACAAGAGTTCTATATTCTTAGGCAATATAATAAAGTATTTTGATTGGGAATTAGACAAGTCATTTGAATACAGAACACAATTAAGACTTAACTTTTAACATTAGGAATATTAGGCTGCACCTAAAACGTGAGAGTGAAGCCCATGAAGGACAAGGCAAAAATACTAAAAATGTTAAAATCTTTCCCCCTGTCATTGCACCATAGTAAAACGTAAAAGGCAAAAACTCTCTTGTAGTCATCTAACCTGACTTTGAGTAATAACTCTTGTTGAGAGTTACTCAACAAGTTTTCTGAATCAGCAGTTAAATACTTATGTAGTGAATACTCGCATACCTAATACAAAAATGTTTTGGGGCTTATTTCATATCAATGTGAATATGACTTTTGCTGAATTATTTTATTTTGCTTTCTCTAAGAGAAATAATAAACCTGATATTTGCTCCAAAAAAGCACTTCTATTACAAAATATGGGAAAAGTAAGTAATGCAACAATACATAACATAGGAGAACTAGAATACGAAATTTATAATCTTGGGGAGAAGGAAAGGAAGAAACTTACCGAAGGTACTGCTTCATAGCACTAGTAATTGTCTTCACTTCCCAATCTGCAGAGTTTTCCAGATCAACTTCACTGCAGGTTTTTGCATCTACCATGCAGGGGGAGGAATGGAGGAGAGGAAAAAAAAAAAAAAAAAAACTGAAATCAGTCCTAAATACATAACTTTTTAACAAGCAAAGCCAAAATTATAACAGAATCTTTGTCAAATTTAGAAACACTGTTATAAAGATTTTCAAAAAAGAAACAAAGGAATAAAAAAAAAAAAAGAGGGGAAAAAAAAGAAGATAAAAAAGCCCTCCATTAACACCATTAACAGGGACAGATACATTAAAAAAAAAACAAAAAAAAAAAAACAAATTAAACATCCTGATTAAAGGTGCAGTCCTTTCACTGGCACTAAATAATTCTGTTCTAAAGGCTGTGCCAACCAATTATTTCTGTAGCTGAATATTCTCCCTCATTATATCAATTATTTAAATATAATTTTAAAATACAAGTCAGATAACTTTTTCTACCAAAACCCTACCAGCCAACTATCAATCAAACTCTTCAAGATCATCTAAGGAAAATATTTACTCCTCAGCCCTTTCAGCATGTTAACTTCTGAAATCATAGTCTCTTTTTTGAGCAGAAAACCTTCCTACTGAATTCATGAAAGCAAGCCTGTCACACATCAGAAACCAAGGAGATCTGTGACGATTTTGTAATTAAACCACTGTGCAATACTTCGGATTTTCAAACAACCTCTTTCATCCTTTACAGCAAGGATGCACTTGCTTACATGAAAATTGTTGGTGATGAGTTTGGGAAGCACAAAAAAAAAAAAAAAAGTTAGAACTGTAAAACTAACCCCCTCAAAATATGGTATTGCTGAAACATTTCATGGTCCCTTAGCCAAGTTGGTCCCACTACCAATCCCAAACAAAACCCTATTTAGGCTGTAGAAGCCATCAAGATTGAAAGATAGGTTTTTACTTTTGGTTTTACAGTTACTTTACACAACTTTCTCCACCCTACCCTTTACATATATAACAAATATAAAACCACAGAGCTCTGTTTTACTTCTCCCTCCACTTCAAACATTCCAGGCTGTTATAGGAGCTGGAACTTCAACTGGGATTTCTAAATTGATTCTATTAGCTTTTATGCTATTTGCTCATGTAGCAGCCACTGCGCACTGAGTGGCAACTTTACGCCTATAAAAATAACCATGCACATTTACAGAACAGCTTTTGACAGATCAACTCCAAATTTTATGCAAATATTTCTGACAATAAGGGAGCCAAGGTTTATAAAAAAACAGCCCGGTTCACTAAACTAGGTTAGCAGTGGAATATCTTTCTGTTCTAACATATAAAATGCCACTGTAAAAGTGTATGCATACTGTCTTTTACAGTATATAAAGTAACAAGGAATTCAATGCAATCATTTTGAAAGCTTCTAGTTTTAGAAAGGTATAAGCTCTCAAACTTTGCTGCTCCAAAATGTGATGCCATTTTTTCCACACTAGGCAGTATCAGAAGTCAAAATTGAACTCAGCATTAGAAACTTCAAGTCCTGACGCAAGTAGCATGTATGAGATGAACGACCCCAGGTTATTAGGCAGCTTATAGATGAAATAGGAAGCCGTCTGTCCTTCAAGAACTGCGCCTCCTGATGGCTGGCAATGAACCTGAATTACTTATGACAGAGACTCCCAGAATACTTGAAGTCATAACTCTGTATCCCTGTTTACAGTGAGGCATTACAAATTAATTTAACATTACATTTCAAGGGAAAACGAGTGGCTCATTTACCAAATGCCTTTGTCACCCAAATTTAAATGATGACTGCCAAAAGCCAGACCACGTAGCACAACGCTACTTACAAACAACTTCAAGGACTTCAAAAACTTTTTTGAGAAAGAGGCAAAACCAGCATGCTATTAATGACTCTGGCTACCCTTTGGAAGTCTTTCTTGCACTTTGGACCATTCAGACTGCAGACCTCATGGTTAATGATGGGTAGCTTAAAATACTTAGAAATCTTATTAAACATTTTACAATACAGAAAGTTAATATGAGTTCCTTATGATTCTGAAAAGAGCTTTCATATAAAAGGATATCTAATGGTATACCCAGAGATAAAGGATTAAAGATTAATCTGTCATTTTAAATTCTCTGTATCGCTGTATATCAAAAAAGAAACCCTCTTTATTCTTCTTTGAGAATAGGCAGATAAAGAGTACAGATAGGATCACTTTCAAGAAATTATGCAAAAAAGAGCACCTGCTTGCACCCTGTTTTCTGTTCAGTACTTTGTCTTATCTTGATACCACAATATTCTTCCTACTTCAGATGAGGATATCAATCTTGGAAATGAGAAAAAATGTTTCTAATTTTAAAAAATAACTAAAAGCAGATGCTGGAATCCCCATTAAACGCTTCCAGCTGCTACCGAACCACTGGCAACGCGAGTCTATTTAATTTGGATACCACTAATGGCAAAGAGGAAAATTTGCCTGCCAGACCTGCATGCCCAAGCTAAGCCAATAAGTACAAAATTGAAAAACATCTTATGATATCAAATGCTTATGATATCAAGGCTTTTTGATTAATGATAGACTATTTCTCCTATGGTTAATGGATAAAAAAAAAGTTATTGTTTATTGAGGCTAATTCCAACACAGATAAGCAACCATGAGAACTGGTTGCATCGTAACCATGAAAATCTGGAATAGGCCAGTTATTTTCATTAATCCTGCACGGTATTTCCGAAAGGTGTTTCTTTCTACAATACTTTAAACATACAGGCAGGTTTACATGCACTAATTAAAACTTCAGGGCACTGTTAGTATTGATTAAAGATATCGTAAATTAAAATTTGGCAAGGTCATTACGAAAGATTGATATGACATATAGGCCCTCAAGCCTGATGTCTTATCATTTCTGGAGAGATAGTCTGTTTAAAGGAGAAAAAAAAGGAAAAGAAAAAGTCTTACAGGTGGCACTGAACTGACAGCGGCATATAATATAAAAGCGCTTTGTCATTCACATAATGTCTGGGGTAATGAAATGAATTCACTTTCTGGCTTCCTCCAGTTTGCAGTGCCAAAGAACACTGTGTTATCAGCACAGATGGAGCATGCATGGTTCTGGAGAAGAGCCTGGCGCAAACTGCAAACAAGCTTCTTTGCATACCAATGAATCCCTGAGAATCAGACCTTTGCTGTCAAGTGACAGGTTTGGAAGCTCTGTAAAAATGAACTAATCCCAGTGGTCTTGTCTGACTGCGTGTACTGTCAGTGCTCAGGACAAGAAATTTGGGAACGCAGCACATCTTGCAGTCATGACTACTACTTTAGCTAGAGATGCAGGGCAGACAAGGGATTTTATCCAGGTGCTTTCCCCTGCCCCCAGAGGCATCAGTGTGGCAAGCAACCTACAGCTACTAGGGTTATTTGCACCTTAAATCTCCAGAAAGGAGGAAAAAATATGAAAATAATGCCATACAAAAAAAAAAAAATCTGAAAAGCTATTACATTGATAACTGCATGTAACAGATTCTAAAACATTATTCACAAAATAGAGTAACATTACTAAGTTTTTCAAAACAAATCCTTTCCTCTGTCTCTCTCCTGCTTTAGCACAGGCATAATTATTATAAATACGTATATCACATTCCTCCTCCACTTAAACCAAACAACTCTTCATTGATGGGCTTCAACTAACAGTCTTGTTTGGTGTTATGATCAACTAAAGGCCCACAGGGACAATCATCTGTACATTTTAATGAGGGAGAAGAAAGATGGAAACTTCCAACAATGAAGCAAAACACTACAAGCTTTCCTAAACCTGCCTATTTGGAATCTTAAACTCAAGTTGTTTTAATACCTCTTACACCAGCCTTACACAAAAACCATGATTTCTTCCTACAGTGTTCCTTAGCTGTTGTCTTAGTTTACTCTTACCAACTAACCTCGCTCACTGTGCTCAACTGAGGACCTTACAGTGGTATGAGGATTATTTAGGCGGAGTAAGGCAAACTAGATTTAGCCCATATAAAGAACAAATACAGGCAGATACTTTTAATACTAAATATTACAGACGACTTAAAATATGGAAAAAGAAGGAAGACAAAATAAAGGCATACCCATCAACAAACTCAGGAGTCTCTGGACCTTTGAACTCACCCCCACAACTCTGTACAATCCTTGGTCATTTATACCTATTATGCAAAAGAAAACAGCAGAATTTCAACCAAAGCAAACAAGATATGCAGAAAATTTAGCATTAAAACTTCTCCTTGAGCAACAGATTTTCCTCAAAGGTGGACAGCATATACGGCATTTCTACAATTCAGAAAACAACATTATAAATCAAGCCTTGCAAGACCCCTTCTTCCTTCTTTCATGTGTTCAAGATAAGCTCACATTACATTTTGAAAAAGGTTTCATATACCTCAATTCAACTTCAGATACATAGAGAAGCAGCAGGCAGGGACAGATCTTTGCTAGAAAAAAATCACTGGTTATTTTCAGATTTTTCTATGACATTTTGGACACATCAGTATTCACATTCTAATAAGGCAAGAATTGAACAGAGAAATGTTAAAATCAGGATTACTTTCATGAGTCAAATTTTGCTTTTCCAGTTACATGGCTGGAGAAAAAAAAAAAAAAAAAAAGTCTGCATAAAGAAAAATTTGAACAGATTCCCAGCCTTAAAAGCAATGCTTTTTCAAATTTGTACAGGCTTTTCATTTTTGATACAAGACTTTATTTCAAACCACGTTCTACTCTACATACTAGTTATCTTCAGAGGCAGAATCACAGGTTACAGAGATCAGTACTTTTTGCTTGGGATGAAGAGCCACAACCAGCAAAATATTTGTAGCCTCCTGCTGTCTATTATTTCCCCATAGACACTAGAATGATTTCCCTTCCCATTTGTTGCTGCTCACTCATCATCCAAATACACTGTATTTCTGACTGAGGTCTATAAGCTGCTCACCATTACATCATATATGTCATATGACATATATTAGAGAATATATGTCAGCATAATAAGCACAAGCACCACCAGAGTCTGCCCTTCTATTCACATCAGTCTGGAAGAGTAGAAATGCCATGAACCATCTGTACTTCTATTCAAAAAAAATTATTTTCAAATAACAGACTATGTGGTATCTTTATTAAAAATATCCTTCAACAAAGGAAGACTTGTGTAGAATTCATGGTTTCAATAGCAAACTGTTCCAACCTGGAGAAAGGAAATTAAAACCAGTAATATGAGAAAAGGTTTCTTCCTGAATAAATATTAGATGAAGTACTTAAAAATTATTAGCCTTCTAATGAATGACTGTCAGATAGAACGCACCTTAATACAGAGTAGCAATTCTCAACAATGGAGAGAACTTCACACTTTCTACACTCTCCTCTTGCCTAGTCCTGCTCCAGTTTTTCCTTCTTCTCTCTCTCTTCTTCCTCACATTGATTACAGCATCCAGCCCAGGTTTCAGAGAACTAGTGCACTGAGCTCAGCCCTCCGCCCTAGCAGCTAGAGCAGCTTTTCCAGCTCCATCTGAGCAAAACTGGCCCTGCTCTTTCTCCAGGACACAGTCGCCACTGCTATAATGCTAACTTTGATGATGAACATGCTGTCATGTTCAGAGCTGACCCAAATTCATTGAGCAAACCAGATTTCCAGTATTTCATCTATGTTCATCAAAAAGCACATCTCTAGAGCATGCCCGCAGCTCAGCTGTGTGCAAAGAAAGAACCATAAACACAGTTATGTGGCCACAAGACTATTTTTTTCAAAATATGAAGCTATCAACCCATCCAAGTAAGTTTTCTAGTGATGCCAACAACAGCAGTGTGATGACATGCTATACAACACTTAAGGACTCCCACTACTTAATTACTCCAAACCAGGAAGCACTAGGAATCTAGACTGCTAATGGCAGTTATTCTTTACTGGAAATTTCTCTTAGGTTTCCAAGAAAATTTGGGCACAAAAGTAACCCCAAGATTTTTAATGCTCTGCCGAAACACATCAGGCTTCCCTATATAACCTTAAACACTGCTTCTAGACTGCTGAACAAACCTTCTGCAGCATATGCAGGAAACTAAAGAGCTGAAGAAACACTGTTGCAATGACGTGCTTCTCCCCTTTTGCGCATCTTAGAAGTTCCAGTTCTTGACTGTATATCGATTTCTTTCACTTCTAACATTAAAACAAGTAAGTACAAAACTGCGCAGACCCCAAGCACCTGTAACATACATGCAACAGGTCCAAAACAATTCAGGCCAAACTACAGAAGCTCACTGCTTGGTATTAAAAGAAATGGGGTGTGCATCTGAAATTACTGCTTCAGCAGTAATTACGAGTTTGTGCTAGTAATTATCAGATAATTGATCTGGTTCAAACTCATCAACCTGAAAGACGAACAGCTAATTGCTAACAGATATTAAGAAGTTCAAGAAGGAACTGATATTTCCACACAGTTTTAAAGAATACCTTCAGACATAATGTTACACGATGTTTTAAATAAAACACACAACCAGACTGAAACAGTTCTATTTCTGTTTTAATCTACACATTTCACATCTTAAGCACATCAAAGACTGATAATGCTTTGCATTTAGAGAACACAATTGACAAGATGATTTGTTTCCAAGGAATGGCAGGAACGGCTTACCAGTGACAAAACGCTGACAGGTTCAAGCAGCGGGGCTGCTGGCTCAACCAAAACAATTTTGAGTAGCAAAACCCTGCAGTGCAGTTTTCTTCATCTATACATGATCTTAAATTGTTTGGCTCTCCAGCACCACAATCTGGTAGAGGCAAACGATTTGTGAAACATGCTTAAAAATATAAGGTGTTGTAACTAAATAATTTACAGTATTGTAGGTGTGATATGTCTGCAAGCAAGTTTACCTGGTGGTTGGCATTATGCGTGTAGCAACAGAGGTTATGATTAGCCCTGCAGATGTAACTTTTTATATCAAATATCATAATACAGAAAGTCATGTGACACACAATTCAAGGTAATACCAGCTTGTTTCTGTGAAAAGACTGTTTTCACCATCTTACTTCTGTCTTATTGACAGAAAAAGGGAACGACAGCTCAATGCTGCCCTCTGTCTCCCCACAGCAGATTAGCAGTTAATTCTGTAATTTTAAAATAAAGACAAATGCTACTCGCTAAATGTTAAACTATCACGTTCACAGAACATACAACCAACTAGGTGCACAGAAAAGCACATCCAAACTCTTTGTTATTGGAGAAAACAGGTCTTTTGTGCTTCTATAAACCTTTATCCCTGCCATATTATTCCAGTAATATTTGTAAATATTTGGGGGTTTTTTTGTAATTTGTAATATTTGTAAATGTTACTGTAAAAATTTGTAAATACGGTGGAACAATCAAAACAGAATCCCAAAACGTACTCTCAGATAGGAAATATAGGTGCAAATCCAACCAGAACTGTACTCCTTAAGCAAGATACAGGTTCAGTGTAACACTGCCTTGATGCCTCAGCATCTCCCATCAGGTNAAAAAAAAAAAAAAAAAAAAAAAAAAAAAAAAAAAAAGCTAATGTACATTTTAACCGAGACACTGTCTTTATTTTTCTGTTCATTAAGCGAAAAATAATATCCTCTTTAGCTTTATAAAAATGAGTGTAGCTGAGAAAAATTATCCAACCATTGAGAAGTTTATATTCAATATCTCTGTTATGCTCTTCTCTCTCTGAATACCAGACTTTTTCTGCAATGACATGACAAGACTATTCTCAGTTTCCACCCACACTAGACTGTCCTCTCTTTCCTCCCACGCCAACCTCACACCCATTATAATTACAAGAGATAAAAACATGGCACACAAGCACAAACTCTGAAGAGGCATCTGTCCTGTTTTCTTCTGCTGATCGTAACTTTGATATGTTATCATTAAAGTAAAATAATCAAGTAAAAATTGCTTGAAGGGCAAGTATAGGTTTAAAAAAAAAAAAAAAAAAAAAAATCGCAGGCCTGGAAGGCAGGCTTTCCTTGGTATACAACTCTTCAGCCAAACTCTGCTGAAGCAAAAGGTTATATGTTCACCCAAATTTTGCTTGGTTGAGCTCAGCACACATCAGCAGACAGTCCCGCAGCATCGCAGAGAACAGAAACTGATACTCTGGGAATGCTCCAGTTAGTCTCATGCACAAAGTCTCTTTCTTTTTTTAAAGTAGTTAATATTACATTCAGAATCACTAAATAGAAAATCATCAACAACTGCTTGGAAAGCTATTGCCGATTATGTTCTGTTGTACCAGAGCTAGACGGATTGCTGAGTTCCTAAAGCTAGTAAATAGCTTACAAAACTCTGCTCCTGAAACCCTTGGAAAAAAATATTTCCGAGTACTAAAATGTTAAATTTTCTAAAGTATTTTCTAGAACAGAATTAATAAACAGAGGTTGTTTCCATTGCTACCAATTATCCTTAAGCATTCTATTGACTGCAAGTCCTACAAACGAAGGACAGTGAACGTCTCCAGAGAAAGGAAATGCTGCAGTTAACACTGGTAACCTTGACTCTCCTGAAAGTTTGTTCGAGGTAGATCCTACTACGGGGATACCCACTTCCCATGCCTGCAAGCTTGCCGTCTGTTTTGAACATTAGGTGATGTTGCACGTGCACTTCATGCCTACTTATATGCAGCTAAGTCAGGACATAAAGGACGAAACGGACTTTATTCACCCTTCAGTTCCATCTATCCACTCACAACCATACAGAAGAAACCTTGTATCCCCACCTGCTTTTCCCAACAATCTCTTTATGTATAAAGTCTTCATCCTTTTTCCATAGCTTCGGTTGTTCTGCTTTCTTTGCAGGTTATTAAAGATAGGCAAAAAAAAAGACTATGTGAAGAAAGTTCTCTGCATACACCTGTAGATAATAAACCAAAATAAGAGAGGACTCCATACTGCTTACAGTAGGTGTGATTCTAAAGGTAAAGTAACCAATCACTGTGCCATAGACAAAAACTAGCTTTTCATTAGATGACCACACACTTTTCACAAAATCTGCCTCATCTAGTCCACAGAGAAGATCCACTGTACATTTTTGCAAAATCTGGCAAACATTCAAAAGAAAATGATCAAGAGAACACAAGATCTAATCTAATCTAGATCAAATAAAATCTAATCTAATCTAATAAGGTCTAATCTAGAAAAACATCTTAAATACATACAAAAAAGGCATGAAAAAGATTGCAGATAATTCTTTGTGTTTATATGCTGAATTCTTAATACCATAAAGTCTTCTTAATCTAAGTAATTAAATTGTACAGTAAGCCATACATGGAAGACACTGCTTAATAAGCAAGACCCTACATTAATAGTAAATGTGATCAACCTTTATTTCATCCAACTATTTCATTTAAGCTAGACCAATAAGACAAGAAAAATGCAAATATTCTGCATAAAAATGCAAATAATCTGAAAAAAAATACAAAAAAACACAAAAAACCACAACCTACTCCTGGACAACAATAAACTTCCCTTTTGAGAGCAGCATAGTTGACAATTCAGGAGAAAACCAAAAATTCGAGCCAAGAAATTTCAACGCCTCTTTTGCACACTTAGAAATATACAATAACAAAAGATCTATTTCCTTCTCCTCCGTTTCAAAAAAAACGGGGTGGATCTCCATGTATAATACCATAAAAAGTACACCGAGTTCCTGACAATGAGTGGTCATTTCATATTTGAGCATCCCTGCCCCAGGACTTCCACCTACTCATTTGGGAGCTGTATCAAAAATTGGTCTTATCCAGTGCCCACTTACACAGCGTCTGTGTGACACAGAGCCTCTCCACAGTCCCAAGTCACTCTTGAAAACTGCTCTGAGTATTCCTTTTCCTTCTGCCTCCATCTTTAGAGGTAGAACCACCAGGAAGGACACGTAACATAAGCATCCTTGCCTCTAGAATGAGACTGCAACTCTAACAGAAGCATATCAGTATGTTTTCTCATTCTCTTGTCTATTTAGGTCTTGTCCTTTCTTGTCTTGAATGGCAAGACAGAGCAGCCCCATTCAAAGCCAATGAATGAAATACTAGAATTAATTACAGTCTCTGCAAAAGCAAAGGCAGGGTACAGGCACTGCCTACAGGATAAAGGGCTGTTACTTGGCAGTCTTGTGCTCATACTGGCTTCCCTTGTTAAGAGAGGAACCATTAGCACCTTCCAAGCACTTCTTGAAAACACTTACATTATTTGAGGGACAGGCACACAGGAAAGGGAGGGACTGGACAGAAAGAAGCTCTTGCACTGTTCAGGGTAATCAACTGTGACCTCTACAGGATTAAGTCTTTCCAAGAGATCTACAGGAGACTACATCACTCAGGCCTTCTTCCAAGAGCAGATCAGCTACTCCGCACCCTCCACAAATAAGAACATGTGGTGGCATTGATCATTACCTCGTGTTTCAACAGCACTGATGCACTTCTTGATGATGGTGAAGCCTATCTTATCCAATTGTGCACCTACAAGAAGAAAACATTTTTAAAATGTTCTAAACACCATTACAAATATATCTTTTACTGAGAAAACAACACTGGACACTTAACTCAGTTTTGCGTAAGTAGTAGCTATGTGGTTAAGTATTCTGAAAGGTGAACCCTTCATCCCATTTTCTAGAGAAACTTTCCTTTCCCCTCTCCCCATCCTAGCACAAGTAAAGGCCCAATCTAAGGGTAGTGGTTTCACTGAATCTGCTCACAGCAGTAATCTTTAAAGAACAGGATCTCTAATTAGGTACATATGTTGGCACATGCAAAACGGCATTTAAGAATATTTACTGCAACAATGACAACATCTGAGAGAGTTCATCCAATGTGACAAAGAAGTACTTATGATGGAAAAACATGATCAGCAACAGCAGAGCTTTTACTGAGTCCTACCCAAAGCCAAAGGAATTCCCACACTAAAGATACAGGGCACATATGTATATCATTTCACAGCAGTTAATGATCTGACTACATAAAAACAGATGCATTAACAGAACAACAGCTGTGGTCCAGCATTCCTTTGTTGTTCCTATCATTCTTTTTCTTCACATCAAAACTTAATTTAAAAGCTTATGCTGTAAAAGTGCCCTTCCCCCAGCCATCTGGATTTTCTTTTCTTCCCCCTCACCCCCTACTCCTGGGGACCTGATCTTACACCACTAAAGCAACAATCTGTGGGAAAACTTCTATTAATAACACCAGAATCAAGCTTTATCCATCAATAAAAAGATTGCATGAACTCCCTGACAATGCAAGGAGAAAAACTGTTTTTACTCATATACTTTGCGAACAGAAGAGGCCTAACTTTGTTTAAAAAAAAAAAAAAAAAAAAAAAAAAAAAAACCTCTTCTTCCTTATTATGGTTTAGATTTCAAATACAAGCATTCAGGTTTTTTTTCAGCTGTGGTTGCTTTTAAACCCATTTTTATGCATTCTAACCAATGTGTACACACAATCTGGTTTAAGAAATTGTGACGCACTTACAAATAAACCCTGGTTTGAGCCACTTCAAGGAACAATTAAGTTGGCAAAAAGAAGATTATTATATTTGCCTAGCTTATGTCCAGTCCTACAGTTCTTGTGTACGTGCTGAACTGTATTATTGTGAAAACTCATTAACCACAAAATCCACATTCAGAAATTCAGAAATCTATATTATGTTGGATCCACAGAAATGTTTCCATCTTTGCACTTCTCAACTGTGAAATGTTTAAATAATTAGTTTTAATCATAGTTTAAATACTTACTTCCCTCCCGGTTTGCATTTGCTCTATTCAAATTGATGAACAACTAACAGAGAAAGAACAAAAAAGATGTAAGTTTTTCTTAAAAATTTTATGAAATTAGAAACAAGACACTAAATGCCCCTTAATGACAAATAGACATGAATCCAGCTGCTTATGACTAAAATATATCGCCTCGCAGTAACTGTAACAGACCAAACAGAAACCCTGGCGCCCTCAAAAGGAGGGGGGCAGAGGGGGCACTTAATACAGTACAAACGTCTCCTATTCTAAGCTTCATAATGAGCAAGGATGGGCAACTGTGGGATGCAAGGACTAGTTAAGACAGATTATCATAAATTTACATTTATATTTGTATAATATGAAACTAACCCCCCCCCTTTTTTTTTTTTCAATATGAAGTGAAATTTTTCTAAAATTCTCAGTAAATACAGTTCCTAAGGGAGTAGAACCACCCTGTTTAGAAGCCTCTAAAATCAGTTGTGATTTAAGTGCTTCATGTTGCTGTGCTCCTCTGCTGGCTGATATCCCACAGTTCACTGAAATCCATGTGAACTGCTTGAATGCATCATGGGTACTAGGTCATTACCTGGCATTCCTAGAAGATTTAACATGACTGGGGAGGCCAGTGCTGTTAATACACACTTTTGCAAGTAAAAACAAATAAATAAATAAACACTTTTGTGACACAGATGTCAATAAAACCAACTGTCAAAATCCACCAACTGTTGTGACAGAAAAACAACAACTTTGTCATTGACTGGAAAACCCTGATATTTTTTGGCCTGCAGGACCAATACAATATTTACAATGGTAAGAATAACCAACTGCTTATGTTCTAATTCTGTATTTCAGTCCCACTTCTTGATAGGAAGCACAAATTAAGCAAACCTAAGTAGAACCTAAGCCCCTATGACACATATTTTATGATCTAGTTTTAAGAAAATAATATCACATAAGTAATTCATGCAAATCTTGTCACTGGAACGCAGCATACCAGCTTAAGGCTAGGAGAATACACCTGTATTACATACACCACAGAATACTCTAACATCATTGTGATGGCAAACATTTATACAAATCAATGCCCATCATTATAATGAAAAACACCTCATTACCAGAGTAAAAGAGATCTAGCCTGAGCTTTACTGAGTTACTCATCTATCCTGAGTATTATTCCAATTTTATTATTTCTTTGTTAAACTCACTGTCTTGAGAGCTACATAAACCTAGTATATTAAAGTATAAACATGATTCGGAGGGGTGTGGGAGGAATGCTACCGTTACACTATTACTGAACATAAAGAACATAGCTTACAGCTTCCTTTCCATCCAAGGCTTCCATCCACAGCTTTCTGTCTTCCTCAGAAAAGGCCTGCATGGTCACGGGAATACCAGGTCTACAACAATATAAACCATACAGAATAACTGCATTCATCAGCAACAAAAACAATGTCTTGTCAAATTCTATTTCCAATTTATTTAGTTTCAGAGCAGTGACACAAATGACTACAGTTTTCCAGTAAATATTCTGTATACAAAAAAAAAAAATTTCTTAAGTCTTAATGCAGCACCTAATTATAAGTTCCTATTACAACCTTCTAAAAGAACAAGGATTCGCAACTGCAGGATTAGTGAACAGAGAACAGCATAAATCTATTTCCGTATTTGTATAATAGGGGGAAAGACAGAAAGACAGAAAGACAGACAGACAGACGAAGTTAGTAATTTGGTGGTTCAGCATAGTATACAAAGCAAGGAAAGTTAAGAACAAAGAGGTTATTTAGGTAATTAGTTTCCTGACAATTAAAAAGAACAAAATTCTACCCAGTCTACCAAAATTTTCAGCAGATATTTAAATCTAATTAGAGATAGACAATTTAATGAGACAGGTATGGAGGGTGGAGACAATGTTGTGCTTTGATTCTCTTTGTTCTCTTTGATTCTCAGGCATAGTGAAAAGTAGTGTAAATTCCCCCTCTACTTTCAAACTGTAACAGACTACACATTATGTTCGTGTTTTTACAAACAGAAACATTTCTAGTGCGTTCTTACCTCTCCTTATATTTTATCTGGTCTCTGAATTTAATAACAACATAGAATTCCACAGATTCAAGTCATGAACATATAATATCCTAATATTGTCAATGACAGATATTTAGCTCTTGCAGGGGGTAGGCGAAGCCTTGCCTGTGAACTTCCCTTAATTTCTGTAACTAAAAACCTTCATGACATATTTGAATACTGCTATTACAGTAACAATCCTAAGCAAAGCAACTTCCAAAGATCTATGAGTTTTTTCAGTACAAACTAGTCATTTTGTAATGCTGAGCTACAACCATCATGACCATAAAAACATAATCACTCTGAAGAGAAAAATAACTCAAGTAGTTAGCTGATAAAAAAAAGGACTTTTTTTCTTTTTTTTCTAAGTTTACCTCCAGTTAACATGATGGAGTACTAAAAACAGAGAGAAACAGCACATATTTTCCCGAGATTGAGCCAAGTTGCTGGCATCCTCAAAGCACAGAGTCATAAACATCAGGATATAAAGGAAGAGGAACAACCATCTCGGTTTTCATTTGAACATAAAAATCTGTTGAGTATCCACATGATATTTTTGGAAAACAGACTCATAATATGACATGGTCATGATTTCATGAATTATCCACTGTGAGTATAGCCTTCTACTGCAGCTGTATGTACTTCAGGTCAAGGTAAGCCACATTTCTTCACTATGATAACAGCAGTTCATAATATTATCGCTAAAACTACAGCATCTAAAACTTCTACTAAGTATTTCTTCTTTCAAACAATGGGTACATTTCAATACAGATCCTCACTACCTCTGCTACACATAATTGATGTAAAACCCAGTGAGTTATGATAGAGTTTGGCTGCTCCTCAGGTGATCGGTTCCCATTGGCAGATGTAAAGGCACCATGAAAGGAATCCACCCTATGCAGCCCTCCCAGACCA
>VZSV01000024.1:2203401-2223559 GCA_013398735.1 Nothocercus julius
GGCTACAAATCACCTAGTCTGCTATGCTCCTGTGTAGCATTAACCATGGAAACCGCTACAGGAATTCATTTGAAGAAGAAAATAATCTTTAAATCAAAAGGGGATGTTTTCTCAAAGACAGCCAACAAATAACAATTCCACTTTAGCCATTGCTATGATGCGCCAGTAACTCGATCATTCTAAGAAAAACAAGCCTCCTCTCCTACCCATAAATCTCTGTTTCTCATTTTGTCTAACTTCCAACAAGCTTTTGCAACACATGCCTCTTCAGAACAGCAGATTTTCTGCCCATCATACAGATACTTATCAGTTGTTGCCCTCCTTCACTTTCTCTGTGATAACCAACAGTGCACTAGGGTCTTTCTTGGTGAGTTTTGGAGCTCCTTGATCCATGTTACAAGCTTCACTCAAGTCCTACATAGAAAAAACAGGAGGAACATTTCCTCCCCACTGAAATAAATGAAGAAAGCTACAAAAAATATTACTTATTTACAGAATAAAAGCATTGTTTTTGATATTAGTCATTGTCAGTTAATAACTAGGGAACTCAAAGCAACAGATACTGCTTTTATAAACTGTGGACAATAGGTTGGTGGATTAAAAAAAAAACTTTTTTTGGTATAGGACAATTAAGAGTCTTTTGAAGATATTTGTCATTATTACTCACGCCTTCCTTAAAGAAGTAAGGCTATGTTAAACTGTAACATTTCCAAGAAAAGATACTTGAGGCATTTAAGTTAAATATTCGTTAATATAAAATTACACATTCCTTCCTCTTTCAACTTCTCTCCTGACTCCCGAGTTAATTTTCATCTTCCTACTCCTCTAGTCCTGGCAGATCATGCTAACAGGAATGTCTACTTAAAGGGCACAGACAAGAAAAATTGTACTCTCTTTATATCCTGAGCTATCCGAACCTGCCTCAAAGGAATCCATCCTCTACTTTAAACACCAGCAGGAGAACCACAGCATCAGTCATAAGTGAATCACTACGAAGAGGTCATGTCTCAGGTACCTTAAACCATCTTTATAAATTTCAAAATCTCAAGAAGGCTTTCAAAAATATTTAACCCAATACGTACATATGCCTTGAAACTGCTTGGACTTAGGAAGCCTATTCTGCTTCCTAGATCTACAGAAAGGCCAAAGAATTAACTTTATTTTAACTTAAGCCTGTATATAACAAAACTTCACCATATCCATTATCATTTCAGATGATCACTGTATCCACCACTTCCAACAACATCTAAATGCAGGCTTCCTGCTTTGGGTCAACCTCTTAACTCCAGGTGCCTTTACACAACGCCAACTGTTCAGCCAAAGAGATTTCACAGAACCTTGGTGATAACCCTGACTTTTCCGTCTCTGCAATTTTCAAAAGAAAAAAAAAAAAAAAAGTTGCAGATAAGCAGGGCAAACTGGCTTTTTCCATGAACAGTTCCCACAGGCACAGGCTTAATCCATTAGCAAGTACACTTACGTTTACAGCTCTTGGCTACTTCAGCCAAGTCAAGCAGCTCCAGCAAGTAATTTATGAGTCAGTGCTAGTCCACAAGATGACTCCATTTAGCTTGTCACTTTTTCTCTTTTCAGAGACAGTGAGAGTATGGCTGTTTAGAGAGAAACTGCCTTCACTTGCAACCTGACAGGCAGCATAAGCACACGAGGCTTGTCATGCTTTCTCACCCTCCTGTGGCAGAAGGGGAAAAAATGCAGCATCAACCAGTTCCTGTCCCTTGGCAGACACAGCTAGACTCTCTGGCAGGAGAAAGACTTCTTAGGTTGTAAAGAAATATTAACTCACAGGAGTCATCCCAGAACCTCAAATTGGTCTCTGTGACTACAGAAGCTAGGTCAGCCTAAAGTTAAGCAAAATTTATTTTGCTAATTAGACAAACACAACAGTGGCGTCCCAACATTCATCCTAAAAAAATGTCCTTAGACCTCGCCTGTACTGGAAGAACTGGAAAGGCTACATGTTGCTCATCAGTGAAACCTAGTGGTGAGATAAATAAGCACACTGCCTCACTGCTCCATTTTGAAACTAAGCACCCTCCAATACAACGAAGCCCACTTGGGGGTCACACAAAGCCATAAAATGTACCTTGCTATGGACAGTACACTATCGGGGGGGGCACGGAATTCCAAATTCTCATCATGTGAGTTGGAATGTAGACTATGAGCCAAATAGCAAGATGGTTTAAAGTTTCTCAGTGCACTGCCTGGGAAGATTTATTTGCAGACAAGCAGGACTATTTCTCCCCCTTGACAAAGTAAAGGAGGCATATGGTCAATACAGCAGAGCCTGTGGAATAGAGTTGATGAAACTCTATCTGAAAAGGAAACTCTGCCCTATAACAAAGTAGATAACCACTGCTAAATAAAGAAAAATACTTCCTAATAAAGAATTTTGCTTATCTACAGCTGCATTTTTGCTTATACAGGATATAGCTCTTCTATATTTTTTCCTAAGGTATTGCAGCATTCAGAATAAAACAAAAGGCAATTCTGATACCTCTAAGACTTGAGGGGAAAAATAAAAACTACTACCTTCCACAAAGCTTTACTGCTTCATATCGTAATTTGTTAATGAAATCTCCTTGAAAGTGTCTCAGACCTATGCCTGAAAACTTGTACTACACAACTTTACAGATACAGTTCCACTAGCTTTCTTGGGCAGCCTTGTCCTCTATTCCTTCTTCTCCCATAGGAATATGATTTCATCTTGCAGTCACAAGAAGATGCTCCCAGTTAGTTGCACATTCAACCCTCCTGCCATTATGCCCAGCAGAAATAACAGGCTGGCTCTCTAATCACCTTTCAGAACTAGTTTCACAATTAACTTCAGCACTGAGGATGGCAGTCAGTGCAACTCACACCCAACACTCAAATCTTTATATTGTTTCCAAACACGAGACTTCATCTGGTAAAAACCTCTGGACTGTCTCACTTTATTCTAAAGTCTTCCCAGGAGCTTTATAGTCTTCCCAGGAGCTTTATAATCTTAGAAGCTAAATGAAACTGTTACACACAGATACTACAAACTTTGACATTTGTTTTTTTTTAGGTTCTTAAAAGAATTGGAGTCTAAAGGTTAAAGGATTTTTAAAGGTATTTCATACCATATGAGTATTTGGATGTCTTTACATGTGTGCACGAAGTTTAAGAAGTGACATTCCTCCCTTCGCCTCTTTTGTTCTGGAGGAACTCATCTGACAGCAAAAGAATCAGAAAGAAAAGTGTTCTTGGATCTTTTTTGTATGTTTCTGAGATGCCTGAAGTATCTCTAAAACAAACCACTTTCTCCTCAGACATTCAAGAAAACAATCTATGTGGTTTGGTAAGAGGAAGCCTTTTTCTAAACTTGCCCATGTGGAATTTCCTAGATCAACCACAGCCCGAAAGGCTGCAATGCAGGCATCTTCCCCTTCTTCACACTTTCTAGTCTTAACAGAAGCAGCCTTGGCCTGCTAATCAAACACTGGCAGCACTTCTAGTCTGTGCACTGGAATCTTATGATAGATCCAAAGGACAGTTACGAAGGTCCCCCATGACTTATAGGCTACTCCATGCTCTACTCCTAAAGAACACTTACATTCATTTTATTTGCAATGAGACTGCTGGCCTCACAAAGTTAAAATGATATACTAAGCAGACAATAGTGATAATAAATTCCATCACTTTAAAAAATGAGAAGTGAGTAAGGAGAGTGATATTCAGTAGAGATTTTTTACTAAAAAGGATATGGGCCAGCTATTTAAGAGACCGGGTTTTCAAATGCATTTATCCATATGAAATGCTTTCCATTATAAAGAAAAACATTCCTCAGAGAAAGTCATAAACAAAGCATCCAGGAAAAGAGCTGAATAGACAGAGACTCAGAAACTGCAACAAATCAACTTAGCCTCATCTGAGGCAGAGGAAACTACTTGCAACTCTTCCAAAGAAAGAGCTTCTCTTAGCAACTCCATTATGCAAGAGCCAAACAATGTAACATAGGAGAAAACTGGTTTGGTTCTCAGAAGAATGGCGAATCAATTTCAGTCTGCACTTCAAAACACATGATCCGATAAAGATGTGGACAGTGAAAAGGCTACTCAGGAGAGGAAATTGAATAATATTCATTTTCTCCATTAATGACAAAGCTCATTGTGGAACAAAAAAATGCCACTGAAAGGCAAGGAATCTAATGGCAAACAACAGCTTCAGTGTTTAGCCAAGAATGAACCACTCAATTATTATCTGAGCTGTCTCCTCCACAAGAAACAGTGCTTATATTAACAACCAGCAAAATCCAATCTGATGACAATTTTACAATGCAAGTTCTAAACATTTTCCACTGGTGAAGTGACAGAATCAAAATTCCCTAGTGAATTATGTCAATGCCTGTGCGATTAGAAGAATATCTAATAGTCGGCAAGCAATAATGGAACTTTTCAGTCATATTAAGACAGACGTCTTTGGGGGGGGGGGGCGGCGAAATACATTCAATTGCTTTTATAATTCCTTCTACTGTATAGACTTTTTTTTTTTTCTCTTTTATAGATTAATGTGGAGGCATTCCCAAAAAACAAACAGGCATGCAACATCAGGAGCAACAAAAATGGGGAGATTTGCCTACGATAGCCCTAATTCAGCAAACAGGTGCCTATTTCCGTAATTATATTACAGCCATCTGACTTCATGCCATGCAGAGAATGAGGGCGGGGCAATGAGAAATGGCAGCAGCTACTAAGTTTCTTAAACAGGAAAATGTTTTTTCAAATGAGACAATTTGCAGGGAGGGACAGAAGAAACTGGGTCCTGTGTTGAAGGTAATCAAATGCTGCTTGTGAAAACCTGAGTTTTATCTGCACTTTTACCTGTATCTGAGAAGTTCAAAACAATCCCTCTGAGATGTTCAAAAAGCTGCTGGCAACCACATTTCTCAGAAGTGGTCCCCAACCATATATTTCTCCACTCTCTTGACAGATATTTTTAGCACTTGCATTGTTCACAGCACTCTGCACTGTCAGTGGACTTGGCAGGAGCTGTGCTATGAACATACAGAGCACTATATAATGCCACGAACTCTTATTAACTCTTATCTCATGCATCTTATTTGGGGCACCCAAAACTAAAGAGTGCTTTTGAACTTAATCAGTGAGTATGCTACTCATTGCTACTTCATATAGACTTAAGAGGATTGTGAAGAATAGAACCCTGGAGATAAGAGAACAAAGAAAATGGAGATTTTGCTGAGATATTTCTTTTAAAAAAGAAATACAGAAACATAAAGTCTCTCATGCTCTGGATGCTAGGATTAATTTTGCTTTCATAAAATGCAAGCTGTAGACACGTATTTTAAATGCGATTCTGACAAAAATGTGCAACTGGCTAAGAATGCAAAGTGGTTTTGAGAGGAAAGGACTGCAAATGGATGTAAGAAAAGGAATGGAAAAACAACTATAGTAAAAGTGTGATAGTCTTCCAAAACATGAAAACACTACTATGGAGTATTTACTGCATGACCAAAAAACAACAAAAAAAAACAGTTAATTCTGCAGTAGATTTACATGGGATATGGGGGAAAATAGAAGAATAACTAAGCATTGGAATAATACAGTCCCTGGATTTTTTTTTTTTTTTTTTTTTTAAAGAATGGGTCAGAGTGACATTTGTCAGAGTTGGTCTAGGTATACATGACTGTGCCTCAAACCAGATCTGCTAGGACTGCTGGTAAACACAGTCAATTAACTGGTCTTTGGCCTGGGGGAAAGCTGAGCAGGACATGGGAAGCTACTGGACATGGCACAAGAAATTGCTGGATAGAGATGATAGCAACATGAGAAGCTGATGAAAGTTACAGATAGTGCTGTGAAGGATGACTAAACTTCGAAAGCCTTTGAAGGCAAGTTATGTGAGAAACAGCTGAACTCCAGAAAGAACAGAAGGGGAGTGCAGGAGACCTCTGAGTGACTCCACAAAGCCAGCGGAGTCTGGGGGACTGCATGAGGGGTACCTAGAATGCTGAGATCCCTGACGGAATAGTATCAGAAATACCAAATTAGGAATATGGATACTGCAAAACTAGAATCAACAGGGAAAACTCATTAGGAGAAGGTTGTTTATTTGGGAGGAGACAGGAGTAGAGAAAGGGAGCTACAAAGGCAGTGATAGGAAGGGTCAAGAAGGAGGGAAAGGGGAGAGTAATCACACGTAAACACGTGCTCAGTGCTGTTTGGAGGTACCGAGCAGGCAGCTGTGCACTTGACTACTGCAGCTGAAATCAGGACAACAAACCAAATCTGTTCTTCTGACCATAAGAGTCAAATTTGCTAGTGCAGTTAGGAGAGACAGGGATAGGAAGGAGGCTTAGTATTTTCCCTGACAGGCAGGACAATACCTGGACAGCATCACCATGCTGGTGCCTGTTCTAGGCCTTACAGCATCACCACCTTCCCATCCTCATCTACATACCCTTCTGAAGTCCCCTTTTGGCCCTTCATGTCCATGACATTCGTATCACTGGAGGAGAATGTAAGTTTTAGGACTCCATTCATTTTAACACACAAAATCATCATCGTCACTTCCAGAATATCCCCATGGACAAAATGACGTATTTCCTATCTGGCCTGGGAGATGTCACTAAGCTTCAGAGCTGTGTAAAAGCACAATTTGTTTTTATCTCAGCCACTCTATAAAAGCTTGATGGAACATTTGGATCAATCTCTACTTCCCTTTTCACTAGCCTACTGTATCCTTTTGACAGTTGGGATATGTTTGACAGCCTTGGAGGGCGGTGAGAGAAACAAAAAAGTCACTGAATGTAGGACTCAAACATCTGAATGACATCATTAAATATCCACCTAATATTTGCCAAACAAATTATAACTGAACAAATAAATTTATAGCAAATATCAGTAGAAAGTTTTACAGACTCTGGATTCACCACACAATGATTTCTGAAACTCATGGGAAATGTCATTGCTGAGCTCTCCATTAGAGTTTGGAATGTATTTTAAACATGAATTTGTTTCATTTCCTTCATTAATGTTTCATAACCATTAATGTAAGTTTATTTGATGTGACTAATTTCTCAGCACAATTCTTAGCACTGAAACTGAAGTTGTCAGTCAGAAGCTTTCAAGTCACCTTCAGAGCAACAAGGTGGAAAATGCACAATAGGCTCCTTACATAAAGACAACTGTGAAAAAATTTCTACTATAAACTTTGCATCTCTGGAGCAACAGTCTTTCGATCTCTGGTGCCAAACATTTGTGAATGCAACCCGCCCAAATATACTTCATGGAGCCACACAGCTCTTACCACTGCTGAAACATCCACTGAGAAGTCAAAACAAAGAAGTCAGAGTAGCAGCTCTTAAAAATGATCCTTATTTATCACCACAGAAAAACATTCACAGGGACTTACGCCCACTGTTTTATTTACTCACTCTAAGAATGATGCATGATTATGTGCAAGACTACAGATGCAATGAAAAGGTCACATATCATGCAGCTCAGAATATGTTTTGCTTTAGTTTGAATTAAATGTTTGTCCCACAAGGATTTTGCCCAGCTCTTCAAACTTTGTCGCTGCTTTAACAGATAAGACATTTCACACTTTTTTTTTTATTAAGCAATTACCAAAAATAAGCTTATAGTGTGATAAGGCCTCTTGTGTATGTGCAGCACACCAAAAAAATAAGTAGCACTGTTTTGTGACATTTAATCAGAAAAACAACAGTGTTTTACCATACAAGCAACAGTCAATTCTGCATAACCTAAGTATGTTGGTAATCTAATGAAGATCCCCTGATATAGTCAATAATATGTGCCACACAATCCTTAAGTCTCCAAGCTGATATCTTTCCAAAAATATGAGATCAAAATACAGAGTGGAAAATAATGTGACAATCTATGAAGTATTTTTGATCGTAAAATTTCTCAGGCTTTTACTTTTTAGATGTATGCAATTGCTGAAATATAGCTACGGATAGCAGGGAAAGGCAGTGTAAACTCTACATTTCAGAATTATGAAAAGGAAATCTTCAAAGATACTTAATCAAATCCCTACCTTTGGCAAAGCAACTCAAGATCCTGGAAAGTGTTTCATGAGGAAGAATATTCCTAAGCAAATCACAAGGAAGAACACAGACAATTCACAAGCCCCAATTCTGAACTAAACATGGTTCCATATCAGAATAACATATCAAGCCAATGCTGTACACTTGAGGAACCCAGTTCCTGTCACTAGGCTGAGGACCGCTAGAGAGAAATGTAAATGACAACTGTTCACCAATTCCTTTCTCACTTATCTACATACTCCTACGCTGCAGCAAGCTTCTGGCATACAGGAGCCCAGAACACAGATTAGTCTCAGTTTCCTTTCAGCAATGCCAAATAGCTGCTGACTTCCAAGCAGATAAAGGTATGGTCCCAATGCAAATACTGGGGAATGTAATTGCTACTAAGGCAGGTCTGGAGCATTTCCCAGATGGAGGACCTGATTGCACATTGCAGGGAAAACCAGGTACACAGCCTCTGCTCTCTGAATCCCACCTCTGAAAGGGAACGGCTTCAGAGCGGAGCCACAGGGCAATGCAGAAAGAACTCTCCCATTCTTTGGGCAGCTAAAATAAGAAGACAAGGTTTATTGCAGAGCTCTCAGCCCACAGTCTACACGAATCCATTTTGACCCAGATTATACTAAAATCCTAAGCAAGCACAGATACCTGAACAAAGAACACTCTCTTTGCACAACAGAGTATCCTCTCTTTGCACAACAGAGTATCCAAGTAAATATTTGTGCATGCAACCCCCCACCACATAGCTCACCTGCAAAGAAAAGGTTGCTAAATCTGCTACTGGATCCATCCAGCAGATTGCAGGCCAAATCCACAAAAGTCTTGAAGCTAGAGCCAAAGAGATCTTGGATCCAAAGTTTGCTAATTTCCCAAACTTGGGAGTCATCCTACAGTATTATAGGGTTTTCATCCTACTTTTTTAATTTTATAACTGGCAAACAAGCTTAGGCTGGTTTTACCCTTCCCGCAATCACTCACCTGAACACTACCATTTTAAATCAAGTTACTGGGACTGCCTTTACTGCAACAGCTTTCCACCTCAGCAAGAAGTAGCTACTGTCGGTAACTTCAGAATACAGAATAAGCAGCTGCACAATAACAGCTTTCAATAAATTCCTGATACCAACAGGTTGATGGCAAATGTAACAGGAAGCAACATTAAGTGGTTCACATCTCATTCCTTACTATAAACCATACAAACAGCTTATTTAAATCTTTATTACAACTCACCAAAATTTCTCTTTGTTCTTCCAGATTTTTTAGAAAGTTTGAAAACTCATGAAGTGATGCATCTGTAACACATAACCAAAAATGAGTTTACTTACATTTTAGGGTTGCATAGCAAAATACAGTCATTATTATTCACTTTTTACCTACCTATATATCGCTCATCATCTGTCTCTGCATCACCAATGAATTCAAATTTGAAGTCTCTCAAAGAATGGGCAAATTTCCTCTGGGCTGCTGAAAGGTCTGCAAAGAGGACACAGATTTCAGGTGAGACAATCATTTTAAGAAGGCTGTAAGATCCTTCTGCCCCCACCATTATCAACTTCTATGAGAAACTCTTAACACTGGTCTAATTAAGTACACTACAAAATATACTGCATTGTCCAACCCTCTTCTGTTCTCTCTTCTGGGAATCTGTCACACAGGTTTCTTTATACAAGGCTATAGGTTAGAAGTCAGGCACAATCACATGTACAGTGTTAGATGTTATGCTTCACAGTCCTAGAAGACAGGGCACATCAACACATCTGCAACTATACAAGTTTAAACCACAACAGTCAGAGTGGCTGAGCTGTGCCAGCAACACAATATTGTGCTAACGAAATTCACCAGGATGCGACTGCACAAACACATAGCTTAGGGCTCTCTATATACTTTACAGAGGTAGCTCTGCAAGAGCTACTTTACAGAGGTAGCTCTGCAAGAGAAAGTTTGCTTATAAACCACATTTAAGCAAATCATCACATTGGAACTTAAAATTTCAACCATACATTTCAACCATGTCAAAAATCTGTTCCAAGCTAAATGCACCACATTAAAATTAATTTTGCATAACAACAGATCTGCAATATTCCTAGCTCATTTTCCTCTGCCAATTTTCATCTATTAGTGTTTGACAATTTGGGGTCAGAGGGCTACAAACTACATCCCTCAGGAAGCAATCCAATTCTACATTCAGCCACAATATCATCATTACAAACCCTTACTAGGATTTANNNNAAAAAAAAAAAAAAAAAAAAAAAAAAAAAAAAAAAAAAAAAAAAAAAGAAGCAGCATACACATTCCTCTGCTGTGCTACCAGGTACAGGTTACAAATGTCACGAGTTCTAGAAGGAAGGTAGGGCTCAGCAGAATTAAAAGGATGCATGTCCTGGAACACTCCTACCAGTACTAAGGGTTTTACTCACATTTTTGTTGCCAGAGGAGGTTAAGGAAACATTCGATATACTTGGTTAATTCACAATCTCTTTGTTATCACATGCAGTTCTGAAGGGCTAAGGACAACTCCTCTGCAGCACCAGCTAAGGATTTTGTTCTTTAATATTAACTAGAACTAAAAGAAAGACTAGAACTTTTTTTTTTTTTTTTTACAGCTTCCTGTCAAATCCTGCATCCACTACATTTCAAGTACAACTTTGACATACTATATTACAGTGAAAGTTCAGTTCAGTGATAAAAGGATAAATTACAAGTACTTTCTGAACAGCAAGATAAAACTCAAACTCAAAAATGGTCTCATGTCACATTCGTTTTTTTCATCTATTTCTTATTTATTATTCTCTTGGCTCCAGTGTTACAGCGCTCTGAGATTGTACTGCTCCCTAATTCTCTCCTCTGCAAGTGATTCTAAAATCTGTGCCTGCACATCTCAACATATAAGCTGCAAGAAGTCATAAAGGATTGAAGTCAGACAAATAAGCAAAATAATTCCCATACAAAAGGAAACACTAATATTTGAAATATTAGGGCTGTCTGTCAGGTGTCAGTGACAGCAGGAAGAACCAGTGACTGTGTCTCTGGGCATCCAGGGCAAGGGCAGCATTGGTGGGCTTGCCTAAGGAGCAAAGGGCTGAATGCAAGCACTGAGCTTCTCCCAGGATCAGAAAGCTGCATCCATGCATTTCTTTTTTTTCTGAATCTGCTAGGGGATGGGAATCACTGAAGGAAGGGCTAGCAAACAGTTGGAAGCAGTAACTACTGCGAATGCCTTTCGTCAAACCAACTCTTTGTCTGGAATATTTATTAAAGATCACAACTTTGGAAAGTATTTCCAGGACCTTTTGGAGAAGCAGAAGAATGACCTGATGGGTCAGGAGAAGCCACATACAGCTGGCTGCTGAACCAACACCTAGAAGAAAAATATTGAAATTTAAGAGACTTCCTGGCCAGCTTTAAGAACTCAGCAGTTTTGACAGAGAAAAGTGGCTGGAGCAAATAAACCACCACCACATGTTACAAGATGTAATTTGAAAAGAAACAAACCTCCTAATTATAAAAGTTACTAGAATTGTCAATAAAAGGTTCACCATCAAAAAGCCATTTCACTAGAGGAAGAACAACTTGGTCATTTTGTTGAACAGACTGCTGCAATAAAAGCCTTAAGTGTTGCCAAAATAAAGGGACATTTAATCTTGCTTCCTCAGCAGATTTTAACCACAGTATTCATCCTCAAATATTTCATTTATCATCCAGTATTTTGCCTAAATTTCCACCTAGCTGATAATCTGTTTCATTCTCTATGCCAAAGCAGCACTAGTCTAACATAAAACTGGCGCCTTGCTGAAGACCACAGCTCATGCCTAGCTATTCACAGCACAGAGAAAGCTCTGGTCTGCATCCCATTTAAATCATAACTTAGAAATTTCATAGATATAACCCAGTTCTCATCCATGCTTTTACTGCAGCAAAAATACTTAACTGACACTCATAGATACATCTGTCTTGTTCCAGATCAGCACCACAGCTTGCAAGACCACTAGATACTGCACAGCAGAACTATAAACATACACAGATTCCAGCTACATACATTAATACATGAATATTATATATATCAAGCAGCACAGTCATTTCTCTGTTTAGCAGTACTTAACCCAATAATGCTGAAAAACACAGAGGGTATTAGGGAGGTCAAAAAGCAACTATTTTATTTCTAGTATTTCCTCATTCAACACTTGGACATCAAATAGAAAGATAAGCAAATTTGTAGTAGGTTGTTGCTTCTGCTGCTACTATCTGAAGGGACAGAACAGGGTATTCAAGACCAAAAAATGTTAAAATATGAACCTAACACTAAGACTCTTACCTTGAATAAAATCTTATTCTTGCAAGCTCATATTGCAGAATCATTTCAAAGACTCACATTCTTTAATGAATGGTAAAAAGAAGAGTATCTGCTAAATGTTTTGATATGAAAAGATGAAAGAGAGAAAGAGCGAGTGAGAAAGAGAGAGAGAGAGAGAGAGAGAGAGAGAGAGAGAGAGAGAGGACACATTTTCAAAGATGGAAGGGAAGGAAGAAAAAAGGACTCAAGAGCTTTTAACTTTCTTTGTTAGTGTTTGTATCAGAATATTGTATTCTGTTCATGTCTGGACCTAACTGCTGAAAAAAGATGCACACACACAAGAAAACAAAAACAAAACAAATAAACAAAAAGCAGATCAAACAGAAAAAGCATCCAGCTCCTGGCTCTGTTTTGGAGCACGCCTGTTACAAGCACCTGTGTGGGCTCTGCACCAAACCTCCTACACCAACTGCCCTGCTTGGGCCCTGCAAAAACACATCTGTCCTGTGCTGTTTGGATTTGTCGGAAAATATTTTTATTATCTGAAATGAGCCAGTCAACATGACATTAGTTGCTTGGCAGTGTCCAATCCTCACTACCAGCACCAGGCTCTAATCATTCCATTTGCTCTACGGTCACTATTAACTGAAGTCTTAACCAGCCAAAGTTGCAGCACAAAGCAAAAGATAAAAGGTTAGGTACTTAAATTTAGCTACCAAATTTGTCTTTTATATTGCAGGACTAATAGAAGAACTCTCAGTTTACATCTTTCAGGAGGCCAAAATGAGGCAATACACCCAGTCCTGAAAGACACAAGGATCAGGAGTCCTGCTCTCCTCTCTCCTTCCAAGACATGTTCTCACTTGTGACAGTTAATGAAACAGCTTAGAAGGAATGGGGTCTCCCGTACTCTTCGTCCAAGAGCTACACTACAACTTCTATCATATTTTGTACAGGACAAATGCATCATCTCAGTGGTTACAAAAGCAGACTCCAGATTTCTTCTGTATCCCCTTCAACAAGGTGAACAACGAATCTAACATAATCCACAAGGAGTGAAGGAACAGGATTAGTTATTGACTTAGTAATATGGATAAACAGGATTTACTTATCAATTTAGCAGATGGAAGCTATGCAGCAGATTCTTAAGAGCACTAGCCTGTTCCAACTCTCTAAAATTAAATAAACGTTGTACTATTAATTTTTACCTGATATACTACTGATCATGCTACAAGTAGGCTATTTTGCTTGGGCAGATGGTTTCATTAACTGAATGCAACCTCTGCCACCTGAACTAGCCACATTCAAATGGCATGACAGACAAATTTTAACCTTCTTTAACCCACTTCTTTAGAAAGACCACTTCATTTCTTCAAGACTTCTGTGTAACATTTATCATGTGTTATGATTTTCCTGCTTTCAGATGTATGATCCTATATTCTAGTATAAGCAACATCATTCTCTACATTAATCAAAAAAGACTAGTTAACACAGCTTGTAAAAATGTCTGTTGCTGTATAGCAGGATATTAGCAGAGCATATCCCTCTTTTCAAACACTAAAATGTTTTAGATTAGATAACTTCAAACTATTTCTCCCAAACAAAACTTAAAGCACAAGTGTCTAAAACATATTGTCCTATCTACCTTGTTTGGCTCTCCATTTTTTAGGAGCAAAAACAGATTTAACTAAATTCTCTTCTTTCTACCTTTGCAAATACATAGGCACAAACTTCACAATTCCCTCAGAACATGCAGCCACCAATTAACTTGTTAATTACTGTATGTGCAGGATCACAAAGTAACAGTTTGTGCGGCTACAGCAACATGCCAGATCACACACTTATTCTCCCTCAGCTGCACGGCACCTTTTAGTGCTCTGGTTATTTGCTTTTTTATCAGGCTCTTTGAAAGTCGAAAGGCAGCCCTACTCCACCCTGCCAAAGGCAGGTCCCTCTTTGAGTCACAGATGTTATGCAGGGCACACAGCAGTCTCCTGGTGGAAATAAGGCTCTCCTAGGGCATCTCTAACTGCCCTCACCAAAAAAAAAAAAAAAAAAGTTCTCCTCTGTCAGCTCAGATGGCACCTGTAGGATGCAGGCATAAGACCTGTATCCTAAAGACTTTCTGCTGAAGGGAAAAGCAAACATGGTGGAAGTTACTGCAGAGCACCAGAAAGGAAAGATTGTCTTCAAAGGGCTCATAATCTTCTTTCTGATCTTTACAACCTCCCTGTTTCTGGCAACAAAACAGACCAAAAAGAAAATAAAGATTAAGAAAATGTGAGTTTGCAAAAGAGAAAAATAGAAGAATGTCCTACTACAGTAGTGTTGCAGGATTTGCTGCAAAAGTTTCCCTATGTTATAATCCACTAGATGATAGCAAAACAGACACCCATGTTGCACGCACAACCTGATCCGAGCAGAGGAGACTGCCCTAGTCCAAGGGAGCTGGAGTGAGAATACACAGCACCAAAACACATATGCCAGAATCGGCACACCAGCAAAGCTTTCGCTTTCTCCGTAAAGCTTTCTATGAATCTCAGCTATGTAAGGAGAACTCATCTAGTAACCGGCTTCCAAGAGTGTCTTAATTAGAAACAAGACATGTTGGCAGTCTGGGAATCCCCACTTAATCAACATTTGCAGCATTAACCTCTCAAAAATCATCTTAAAGCATGTAGTCTCTTAATTTAGAGCCTCACTTGACTTTTCAAAACCCAAAAAACTAACAGGTTTCTCATCAGAATTCACTCCTGGTGTTCAGATAAAGTTATTACATTAACACAGCTGGGAGACTTGAACCATTAAGCAAGCACAGCTTAGTTCCCGCTTGCAGGAAGCACAAGGGACTGCACCATTTGGCAGCAGCCTCCCCCCGTTCCAGAGAGCACCCCTGTGACCACGACTGACACTCAGCATGGTCAGGAAAGTCGCAGGGGGAGCCCAGCTCACGTGCGGCTGGGTAGCTCCAGTGAACATGCTGGTCTGCAGGTATTTGGCATGCTGCATCTGCCGCCCCAGCATGAACATCACTTCAGAATGTTCACAGGCCAAAATAAAGTTTGGCAAGTTTCTTTTCTTTTTTTTTTTTTCTCCTCCATGGCATTAACAGGGAAGGAAAATAGCCATTTTACCCGGCTTACAGGGAAGGAAAATAGCCATTTTACCCGGCTTACACCTAACTAAATCCTGAACAGAATTTCATGTAATGTCTTTTCCTAGACAGAGATTTTTGCCACTTAGTTCCTGCCATCTGTTACAAACAATGGGGGTGTTAAAAAGAAGTCTGAAGAAAACTCCATAATCTCCATAATAAGAAGTGTTAGGCAGCCAAGACACAAGGAGAGCTGGTAGTCACCTCCTTAATGAATGGAGCAAGTGTTTTTATAATAGCTAGGAACACATGCTGTTCAAGTGATGGTTTGAAATGTTTTATGATGCCGTATAGCAAGTCTGCAAAAATGGCAACGTTGAACATGAAAACCTTTGGTGTAAAAAATAAAAAGTCATTCAAAATGCATGTTTTCTCTCTTTCCCCATTGCAGGCATCTCAAAACACTGTCACTTGTAAGGAATTACTGCCTGTCTGAATATTCACATGTGTAGACAAAAACTCATAAGGAAATCAAACCTGAAATATACTCTGATCTCTTGACAACAGAACATGTCCAAACATGCACTCCCCATTCCTGACACCTATAATTAGAGTGTTCTGTGATAGACCAAATATTTTGTCATCAGTAGGAACATGCAAGTCTCAGAAGACAAGTTACATTTTCACCATTTTTACCTGTTCACACAAATCATGAAAATTTAGCCGGTAGGCTGAGAAAGACCTTATTCCAGGATGCTGAGAAAGGCCTTAAATAATACAGATTTATTTCTCAAATTGAACAGAATTTCATATGAAAGTCAGAGATGGAGCTGGCAGCAAGCATGGCACAAAGCACAGCTGTATTTCTTATATCATATATAATTTCCAGAAGAAACATTGGAGAGTATAGCAATGGATGGCTAAACTAGATGCCCAAATACATATATATAAAAAAAAAAAAAACACTATATATTTTTCCAAAATTGTCAAATTCGACTTAAGTGTAAACGATCACATTTATTTTTGGCACAAAAGTAATCTCTCTGATAGCTTTCACACACACTGGATCAGGCTAAACTACAGTGAAGCTGAAGCCTCTCACTAGGTCAGACCAAAGCCATCGATATACAACAGGGAATATCCAAACACACTTATACCAAATATGGGATTCTTATAACAAACAAAACCAGCCTTATATAGGAACTGGAATAAATGAACTGTGAAAGTAAATCATAAGCCTCTCTCATCCCTTACTCTGCTCCTATTGCTGCTCACGCTGTGCAGTTGCCCTGGGACGTCCCTGATGCTCTAGCACGTACCTTTCACCTGCCAGTTTCTCTATGAGCCTGGTTTGTTTGCCTGGACAGGGGAATGATGGGGCTGCTCCTGTCACCAATAAGCTGTAAGAGAGCTTAGCAGAAAATAATTATCTAAATATTCAGCTATGTAATATGGTCCCCAAAAGGGGACCTTTACTCATCTCTTGTCTAGATAGTTTTACAATATTGAACTCTCATGTGCAAAAAAAATCCCTTACTCCTTCTATGAATTTTAAATGGGTCTAACAAATAGTTTGTAGCACATTAAAATGTATGTAGAATAAACATACATAGACAATCAAACTTAATAACTCTCACAGAAAAACAAATACACAAACACAAATTACTGGCTTATTTAAATCTACTGGCACCCAAGCATACGAAAGCCTCACTGCCTTAGGAATTCCATACACTCCTCCAAAATGAGTTTCCAGCTCAGACCTCAGTGGAAACTGGTTCTCAATTTAAAGATCACTAAAGGATAATAAATAATAAATAAACACTCAAAGAAACCGAAGCAACTTAGGACAGTCAATAGCAGTCACCATACCAATGAGAAGCACATGGTATAAAAAGAAACACCTTGCAATCCTGCAGCTATACTTATGCATCTCAAGCAGGAATCAAAACATCTCAGCACAGCTGTTTGATTATTTTCTAATATTTTTTTTTTTAATATTTCATTCTACTTCCAGGCAAAAGGAACCTTTGCAATACATAACATGAAATACAACTATGAAGTAAAAAGATTCTTCTATAAGAACCTTTTTTAGATTACTGATACTAACAGATACCTATCATTGTTTGACACAAGAACCAGCTTAAATTTACTATCTCAGTTTTGAAGATAATCAAGCTATTTTGGCTCCAAACATAGAAAATTTGAGAATGAAATGACAAGGCTGCATAACTTTTTTTTTTTTAAATATATACCTAGCTGTTAGAGCTTCATTCCTATGCACTTTGCATTTTTGACACAGGTGTTTTCAGAGATAACAGTTTCTTGCATAAATAAGTTGAACAATATTGCGTAAGACAAACTCCTGCACAAACTACAGTATATTTCCAGAACTAGGAATGATTGTTTTCACCCCTTACATTATACAAGAAACGCTTTACATAACAGTGTAGGAGTACAGAAGTCAGTTGTCCTTGTTCAAAATTGCTTGAGTCTCACTCAAACAAGACAAGGGAGGGGAGGGAGGGGGGAAAAAAAAAAAAAAAAAAAAAGCTTGTATTTCCAGAACAAAACAAAAATGATGTTTAAGAAGTATTTTAAATTTCTGTAGCCATTTCTAGGATTGAAAGAGAACCAAGCTTCAGAGGATTTATTTATAAAACAAAGTACTGATTTTTGCATTGCTTCTCTTCCCTGGACCAACCAACAATAGTTTATACTCCTCTGCTTACCATCAACCTAAGAATGCACAACTCTGCCTCACTCTCCCAAACACATTCACGATACCCAGGACTTCAACTCTGTTGAGGTAGGAAGGATTGGAAAAGGGGAGAGGAGGACTAAAACTGACCTATGACTGGTCACAAATTGGGGGGGGGGGAAGGGAAATCCAAGAGCATGTTCTCTCCCTTGTAAAACAAAACAAAATGCAAGGATACATTCAACCAGCCTAAGAGTTCCACAAGAGGAGTTGTTTAAACAGGGACAATCTATGTTTTGTGTCCAATACTTACAGAAGAACTCCAAATTTCAATCACGTTGCTTGAAATTAAGACAATAAAAACAGGGAATGATAAAATAGAGAACAATGAGGAAACGTTTAGCTTTCACCAGCAAATGCTGATGAAATATCTGTGTAACAAAGGATCTGACACATAGCATTAATACATACACACTTAGCTTGTTCTACCATGAAAAAAAAAAATATATATATACACATATACACACACACATATATATCATACATTCAACCACACTTATCTTGTAATGGATTTATGCAAAAACAACAACAACAAATCTACCAGCAGAAACGCTGGTTTAAAAGCAAAACAAAACACTTTCGAAGGTGTAATATGAGTATGATGCAAAAAGACTTCAGGTTGAACACTTATGAAAATTCCTAAAACCAAAACAGTTATGATAAGGAGAAGGAGACTAACCATCAACGCTGCCCCGCATTACAGCCCAGCAGGGCAGAGCAAGTCCCTTATGGAGAAGCGGGTAGAAGAAGCAAAGTCACCTCTAGCTCTGCTTGGCATCCAGAGTAAAGCCCACTATCTCGGGCCCCAAAGAAGAACAATAGCGTTTGTCACCCTCCCGCAGGACTTTACCATAGATATGTTGTATTTGACCCACTTCCCTGGCACAGGGAAAGTACTAATGACAACACACCACTCACGGGGACACCCGGCTCCCCAGGCTGCTGCAGGCATCTGTGCAGCGACCTCATTGGCTCCACGGTTGCTGTGCCAATGAACAGCAGCAGCAAAGCAGAACGGCTGCAGTTTATGACAAGAGGCAGAACTGCACCATCTCTAATCCAATCTGCAGCATGTTGTCCACAGTCTGTGGACAGCTGTGATCATGGCCTATCTCCTTAGAGACTTTATAAATGTAAATTCTTTTTGCTATTGTTAATTCACAGCCCCATAGAGACTGCAGTTGTTCTTGGAGGGAGAAAGTGAGAAGTAATACTTTTTTATCAGAACTCATCACTTTAAATGTTACGCCTAAATTATGTACTAAGAGCCCATTGCTACTCTGTGCCACACAGCTAGCACTACATGCTTCAAATACAAGGGCCTCAAATACAACACTTACTTCAGTTATCAAGAGCCAAAATACCCTACACTGAACACACCTGGGGGCATTAAACCAGCAAAGCATTTAGCAGAGTAGCACTTTGTGAAGTTGTGAAGGAGAGGAAAAACAGGAGACCAAGGCACTCTTTGTCTCTGACATTTTAGGAAAATTCGCAAGAGCCATCATTGAGCCAGGCTCAAGCTCACCTGCTCTAGTAGGGTGGCCTCCTCGGCTGCTGGCTGATGCAGTCACCAGTCATACACCAATTCTTCAACTTAAACCAAAATATAAACTCTGCATGTCTATGCTCAACACTTCAGCTGTACTGGCTTTATAGCTCAAGTTCTAGCACTCACTGGTACAAACTGTACTAGCTGCTCATAAAGCTATAAATATACATGCCTTCTAAAACAGATTAGTTATTCCTACATTAAGCTTGGAAGGAGGCAGAAAACAAGATGATGGAAAAACGAGACCTTTTGTATCCAGTGAAAACAGAGCTTTTAAAAGGCACCAGATGTAAAGGATTATGACAATTGTGGGGTTAAACTGCCTAAACTAGGTCTAAATTACAACTGGCTGATAGAGAAGACTAAGTTTTTGCCTCCTGCATTCCCCAAAATAC
>VZSV01000024.1:2230835-2258499 GCA_013398735.1 Nothocercus julius
GAGAGAGAGAGAAATACTGGAAGTCAATGCTAAATAACAAAAATAAATAAATAAATACAAATAAAGAAAAACAGATAAATGTTGCCATTTTGAATTCCCCAGCACTTCCAAAGACTGACAATCTAGAAACTTCCAGTGACTGTCACTCATACTATATTAACCTATGTGGAACATTACAGATACCATTACTGCATCCTCTTGTTTTCCAATGAAAAATACTCCTACACAATAATTAAATATATAAATAACCATGGCTTAGAAGAACCATAATCTATTATTTCAGCATACAATAAAGTATCTACATAACTCTTCTAAATGATCTTAATGCAAGACCCTCCACACAAAATAACATAGTCAGCTCAACACAAACATATTAACTGCTGACTGCCCCTGACTTGGCCACATGACTGCCCGGCCTAAATTTCAGGTATTAGCTATGTCAGAACTAATTACTGCAGACAGCTTGACAAGGTCTTTCACATCATTCAATAAATGCTGCACTCTCTAAAGCCCTAGTGGAGCACTGTGATTAACCAATCTCACCCAGCTCACCCAGGTTTTGCTGACTGTTTTCTCCATAAATTACTTTACATAATTGTGGGCTAGCAAGCCATTAAAAGTACTGCCACAAATTCCGTGAGCCATGATGTATAAAAACTACTGCCTGTCATGTTTACAATCAAGCGTATGAAATTTTCTTTTGAAATGATGACAGCTACAGAAATGACACTGCTTTTAATTGCTCCAATTGTACAGGTTTCTATATTAGTTTGACAAACAGTGCTTCAGGTTATTATGCCCTCAACTTTAAGTGCTGCCATTCAAAGAATAACCCTGTTTAAAAAAGCCCTGTTAAAAAAGCCATCAAAGATGATGTCTGTACCAAAGCAGAAGTTTTTATAGTCAATAAATTCTACTTCCCTTCATCTTACGTCATGGATGACGGATATAACATTTTAGTTCACACAAATATCACTTCAAGTTCATTTGATCACAATATAAGTATTACTCATATGAGCAGAGCTTTTGGGCAGAAATACCAATCCAAAATGGTTAAATGTTTCAGGAATTATGCCTGAACTAAGAGGAAAAATGACTCAAGAGAAAGCATATCAGTATGTCTAAGTAAGAGTCCAGTACACATGCTGCAGCCTCCTGCAAGAGAGGAAAGCATAATTTCCACTTTTCCCAGAGATTTATAAATATTCTACTCTGATTTATACTTCAGCTTTGCTTTAGTAAAACGTCAAACAATTATTTGCATAATCTTTCCTTTCTGTGTAAATACAAATGACGGCTACCTCCTTTAACGTGAAGTTGCTGAACAGGCCTGCAAATCAAACAGTCTCTTAGGACATGTGAAAATAAACGTTGGAGAGTACAGTTCTGGAAGCATTAGCAGGGTATTGTAGCCTGCAATTAGCAGCTATGGTTTAATGGGAAATCAGTTTGTGAGGTTCCTGGTAATGACAGATGACATTATCAACACTATGTTAATACTAAATTTCAAATGCATACAGCATGAAAGTCATTGATTTAAGTCATTAAACCTCTATTATACTCAAGACACTGATTTTATGGAATTATACTGCAGACAAAAGTCCTGGAGGGGAAGAAAAGGGGATAGATAAAAGTAGAGAATAAAAAAAGGGAGTTCCTTTTTCTGCCACCTTGCACTGAAACCTTCATCACAGGATGAAGTCTCCCATGGACAGGTTCTGGCCCATACAGAAACTATCAGCTAAGGACTAAAGAGTTTGAACTTAAAAAAAAGTATANATAATATATATATAATATATATATCCTTCAGCCTTTGAAATTAGTCATTAGCCTTTTCTCTGTAGCTTTTTCTTGGGTGTGGTGGGAGAGGAGGGGAGGGATGATGTCACTGAGATGACTCAAAGCAGCACAAGTCTGGCAGGAAAGAAACCTCTAAAGAAAAGTACAAAGAAGGTCAGATTCATTCCTTGTAAAGACTCCTCTACTTCAGTGGTCAAAATCCACAGCTTAACATTACCGTTTCTCTGCATCAGAGCCCAGTCTTTCAAAATAAGTGATCTCACACACAGTTACAATAAAGAATGAGCAATAACAGAAGCAAATTTAAAACAAACCTGAGTATCACAAGCTGATCCCTTCTAGTTCCACATCAAAAAAATCTACACCAAAACACAGTAAAACATACCAAAGACCAGACTGGGAACTTTAGACAAAAGCAGTAAGACAATTTTTGAGCAACAGAGTTGCATAGATTATATAGAACTGGCAGTAGTGAACAGATCTTGATAATCTGATTTTGTTTTGGTAAATGAGCAGATTTTGCCTCCAAAGAAACCAGTTTCTCCCACTGTCAAACAACTGATTATCTACTACTTTCGTATTTACATTTTTAAATAAAGTACCATCAGGACAGATGAAACTACTTATTCATATACAATTACCTGTAATTACTATTAAAGGA
The DNA here is from genome assembly GCA_013398735.1 of Nothocercus julius. Classification (NCBI taxonomy): domain Eukaryota; kingdom Metazoa; phylum Chordata; class Aves; order Tinamiformes; family Tinamidae; genus Nothocercus; species Nothocercus julius. The sequence continues at coordinate 2,233,297 of VZSV01000024.1, forward strand.
AAGGAAAAATGCTCAGATGTTTAGTTTCCCACTGAAGGATAATCGGAGACAGGCAAACTACCAGGAAAAAAAAGATCTTCTCTAGCTGTATATCTCAATTTACAGACCAAATTCCAATGGAGACATCTGCAAATGGGACACTCTGCACAAATAATCCTCTTGTGTTCTTAAACCGAAGTCATCTCAAGGCTGAACTGCTTTTAATCCATATTATTAATAGAGAGAAAATTCTTTATTAAGCAAATGATATTGCTTATACCAAATCAGCTTAAAGACTGCAAATGATGCACATACTGGCAGTTTAGAATTAAGCTGGCTTGCTGATTTTTGCCCATGAAACTCATATTCTTTCCCCCTGGCATAAACAAAAGCCACGGTGCCTTTGGAAGGGAAAAAAAAAAAAAAAAAAGCCACAGTTTATAATCCAGTTTACTAAAGTTCAGTCTACCCCAACTTAAGACACTTGTACATAATTAATCAGGCAATGTAAAACACTGGAACTAAGCAAGTAAAACTTATGTTTCAATTTGATAGGAGCCATCTGTTTCATGTCAGGACAAGACATAGGTTGTTAGAGTTCACTTCTGGTGTTTTCAGATAATTCTCTTTTGTTACTAGTTACCACTGTCAAGACACAGAAAGAAGGATCCAAGAATCTAGTTTAGAGCTGGGTAGCAACCAGCAGGAACAGTCAGCTGAGTTCAACAAGGCAAGCAAACAATGAGAGATGCTAGCACTCTCAGGGAAAGCTTCCTTCTTTGGTTTGTATCAGCTAAAGGCTGCAGACACCAAATTAGGATTAAAACTTGGTTCAGAAGGAACAATTTAGACCTAAATTTAAGTCTCAGTAGTAAGCACCTGCTAGGACAGAAATTGAGTTGGTAGGGCCACAGAGAGCAAAAAGAAAAGTGAGCCAGCAGTGGCAGTGAATTTGGAAGTGCACAGCTGGCTACATCTGTATCTCTGACAAAGGCAAGTAGGAGCCCGGGGCAGGCTTAATTCAGTGAAACATAGCCAGTGCCAGCACCAATTTCAGCACAGGTACAGGATGTGACAGCAGCCTATGGCTGCGGCTGGCACAAGCTGTTAGGTGTGATGGAATGTTTGGATAAGCCAAAGCCCATGTACCCAGATCAGCACAGGCTCTGTAAGCTGCATGACTAGATACAGATCTGAAATAGATCGGTGGGTTTAGGATGCATTTCAGGCCCACAGAAGCCCACATATAACTGGGTCTGGCAGAACCATCAAGGTAAGTACAACCTCAGCTTTTCTGTTGATATTTCAGAACATACAGAGAATCAAGCAGATGTGATCAGCACCTTGTGAGAATATTTAACATGCCTGTGTGCTAAAACCAGGCATTTAAAATTTAACATACCTCTTTTTAATGTGCAAGCCTCAGCCCCAAACGGTTCCTATTATCACTTCGTAAATTCAATTGGTAGAGACATAATCTAAAGCAGTCACACAATTCACAATACAATGCAGACTTCTGCAATTTATCTTACAAAAAGAGATATTCTAATGCACTGATAACAAGGTAAATATGTCAGGGCCTCCTAATTACCAACTGCAGCTCCAGTGAAGACTCAATGCGCAATCTTGTCTAATCACTAGGTCTCCCACTTCAGCCATCTGTAAACGGAATTAGCAGCCAACCTTCCATGCAGGGCATTGAAAGATTAACATCTAAAATACATTATGCATTTCAGATATTTTCAAGTGATATGTAGGTTAAGAGTTTCTTTTGTTTAAGATTAATCTCCTATTTATGCATTTTAGATTGTACATAGTTTACATGACAAATGAAACAATGCCACAAATAGAGCACTGGAACGTCATTATCAAGGATTTAAAACAGGCTGGAATTGGACTGATATTTATCATACCCATATTTTTTCTGATGATATTTCATGCTCATAGTTCCTTCCAAATGCTTTTGCTAGTGGTAAACCTAAATAAGGGAATAGCATCCAAAGCTATCCCACGCCAAGCAGTTCACTGCACTATTACAGGTCAAATCAAGAATTCAGTAAAGGAGAATTTCCTTAATTATTTCACATTGTTAAGGATATGCAGAAGGATTAGTCATTACCAGATAGATGTAAATGCCACATTTTACTTTGGCACCATAGAGGGTACGTATATATAAAAGCAGTAATTCTCAGTACTCCCAATCACATTCCATATCCATTTAGAATAATTATACATCTTACCTTTGTGGCATGAAGAATCTCAAAACACTACACCACCTCACAGACGGGAGGTACGGCAATTTACTTGGGGTGAGGTGAATGGAGGAGCCACATTCCTAGTGGCTTTGTGAGCAACTTGCCAGCAAAGAGTCTATACCCTGTAGCACAAGCAACCTGTGGCAGTGCCACCAATGGGCAGTACTCACTCTCCGTGGACAGCACTCATCCTAGTCTTACTCTTTTTAGAACAAATTACTACTTAACAGGAAATAGCACTAGCAGCTGCAGGAAGCAAAAAAAGAAACTAAATAAAAATATATAAAGGAGAGAAGAGAGGGGAACGCAAAGAAGTCTTCCAAAACCTAGCAAGAGACTAGCGGTACATCGTTCAGGAATCAAAACTGATTCTGCTTTTATTCCTTCCTGGTAGCTGTAACCTCAACTCTCCTCAGGACCCTCATACTGGCATGTATTAAAATCCATGCTATTGCACCCTTCCTGCTTACATTACCTTACTTACTATCCAAGCTAACACATTCAAATACATTTGCTCTATTTTTTTTTTTTAACCACAATAGGTAGCTAAAAACATGAAATTGGGTGAGCGAGGCAGCAATCTCCAACAGCTATCAATCTAAGAAGTCACTTCTCAGAAGGAAGAACTCTAGGAGAGAGAAAAGATGACACATGCACAAGCCATCGAGCTGCTCTCAACTATTTCCCAGAGAAATTCCTTCCTGGCTTCCCTGAGAGCTTCTGCTTGTCCCTTTGGGAATGCCATCCTGGCCCACCCAGCTGAGCACTCACAGTGCAATGCAGCAGCTGCTCATATCTCTTTCGGCTACAACACTAAGAATAGCATCCAGGAAGCAATGTTCCAATAAGGCTATTCAATAATGTTCTCATGACGTGCAAGATCAGCTCCTAATCACTATTAAAATGTAGGAAATTTCTATATTTAAAAGACAAATTGAAAGAGAAGACTTAAAAAAAAAAAAAAGCTTCCATGATGCAGAATGGTTCCTTACTCCAAAGGTAATTCTGTTTAGACTTAAAGACAAATTATTTTTTAAAAAGATTTCTTTTCAAATCTGAGACATCAGAAGCATACACTCCTTTTTTTGTTTTGCACACAAACCTTCAGGATCCTAAATACAAGCTAGTTATAGCTATTACAACAGCTACTAAAACCAGAAAGTTTATACAAAATCTTTAGCTAAGGACTGAAATTACAACAAAACCCAACAGAATGCTTGATGCACAAGGGATTGGCATTTGCCTGTGTGTTTGTTTTACTATGCAGCAGAATGTGTTTTGTTTGTTTGTTTCTGTTATATATTTCTTTTAAGACACTGTCAATTTCCATTAACAGGAATTCTACTATTTACCAGGCAGAAGCTGGAAGAAAACAAACAATACCCTAATGCAAACCAGTTGCTTGCTTCAGCCAAAACGAGACTGCTAATTTTCTCCACTGACATCTTGATTTGTAATTTCATTTTCAAACGCATTGACATCAATAGTGCCAACTTAATTCTCAATAAAGTATCAAGACTTTCTCTTTCAAACACCACACAGACAGTATTATAACAAAAATGGTCTGCCCCAATTTTTCTTCATAAATTAATATTTCCATAAAAAGTGAATGACTATATGCTATAAACTTTAGAAAAGTTGAACTGCTGACTTAAATTTCCACTAGAGTAATATGCATGGCAAGAGCAGGAAAGCTACTTTCTGAGTTCATGCTGCCCTCCACAATGAGATGTCTAAAACATTACTGTAGGAGAATACAACAGATTCTCCTATCAGAATCTATTGTCAGATAATTTACTTGAAGAGGATTAAAAACAAACAACAACAAAAAAAGAGCCTTTATAATTACCACTCAATTCAAATACTGCTTACAGAACAAAAAGTGGTGAGTGTAGTTTGGCTTGCTGCTTTGCAAAAGGGACAAATACTCAACACTACTATGACATTTCAGTATTTGTGAAATACCTCATAAACAAGCCTCACCAGATTTCAGGCATGGGCTTAAACAGCATTGGAAAGCGAGTGATAAAAAGATGAAGGGTTTGCCCAAGTCATTTCTCTTGTTTTTTTTATCCGCATCATAAAACTACCAATTATAAGAAAAGACAAAACAACTTTGGCCTTTAGGGGAAGAAGCTTGTTTATTTCATTCATTTAATTCACTTCCTTGGCATCTAACCTCTGGTTGGCGCTATGAAATATGCCCCCCCCCCTTTTTTTTTTTTTCAAATTATAAAGTGAAAGAGTCAAACAAGTTGCAAAAAGAGTAGTGATCTATATAGGCAAGACGTGAAAAGGACATACAGCATATATTGTGCTTACCACTAGACAATAATCTACTTGTATGACAGATGAAAAGTTCACCCTTTAGTTTAATTTAACTTGCAGACATAAGAAAATGTTTCTACTATTGAAAGACCCTCAGGACTGGCAAAAAAACACATAGTAGCAATTAAAAAAAAAACAAAAAACAAAAAACAGGAATTCATACTTTATTCACACTCCTATTACTGACATGTAAAAGTGGTTACCAGAGAAGGAAGACAGAATTTCCAGAGAAGTAAACCAAAACAATCGCATCTGATCTCAAAACTACATTTTCAAACTTATGCTTGTAGCTAGGACATCAGCTTAAAGAAGCTCTACTTGTTAAATTCAGACATTGCAAACCGATTTTCAGCTACATCAGTCATCATGGGAACTAGGCCAGACACAGACACAACCCTTCTCATGCATCTTCCGAGCTGCCAATCTAATCCTCTGGGAGGGCATTTCCAGTGATTATTCCCTCAGAACAGATCACACTTCTTAAGTACAGCCTAGAAATACAACCACCAGTTCCCAAGCAGTTGGATTCTGCAGGGGACAGATGAGTATTTCCAAGCCAGAGAAAACATTTCAGTTCATCTGAAACTGTGGTCTCCTGAGTTACCTAGGTCTCAATCTCTTTCAATCTTACTCTAGGCCCTCAGCAAAGTTCATCTGAACAGAAGGTCACAATCCCACACATAAGACTCAAGAGAATAACACAGATGTTTTCTTACTTCATTATATTACACAGAAATTTAAGCTGAATTTCTGAGCCTAGCCTCATTTCTCCAGAAAAAAAATACCTAAACACTGACATAAGAGGAAAGAAACAGGTGCCAGAAAGAAATTTATACAGCTGATGAACTTGATCCCTTCCCTACTATGGTGGAGCGTCCCCCAACCAGGTGTCCTGCTCCCAAGTTTCAGCTGCAAGGCACATCTGATGCCAGTAGATACACAGGTGTGTCCTGTAAAAATCACTGGCCACAGGAGATTCTGGTTTGGGGATTCTTTTTAACATGTGCTACTGTCATTGGAAGTAAAAGAAATCATAAATGATGCAAAACGCCTATGCAGCTTTATTTCTTTTGCCAAAGGTGCTTTATTTGCTGGAATACCATAGGAGCCAGTCAGTTACATAACAGGAATTTAAAACTGTTCATTTTAAAACAACTGAAAATACAAAGGAGAAAAGCTGTGAGATGTACAATGAAAATATAGTAAATATAGTAATATTACCACAGAGCAAGAACGTTTATGAGCAGAAAAATTATGCTGGAAGAAAGTCAGATTCAGTTTGAAAACATTTAACCTGATATTTGAACCAAAAAAAAAAAAAAAAAAGTACTACCAGTGTTAAATTTGACTGTTTTGTTTTCAAAGGACCGATGCATTTCAAACTGCACCATGTTCACACAGTCTGTGACAGAAGTTACAAACTCAGCCACAAAAGCACAGTAACCTACTGCCAAAATGGTATTTTGAAGTTTCTGGCAAGTCCTTAGTGACCTGGCATCATGCTCCTTGCACCTGTCTGCAAGCTGGGGTTTTTCTTTTCTAAAGAAGCCTTTTCTAAGAAATAACATTTTCACTTTAATCCATTACAAGTATCCGTGCTAACTTTCTAAAGATTTTTTTGTTCCAACATACCTACATTCAAATAATATTAATTTTTTTTAAAGCACACAGCTCATTTTCTGATGACTGACAAAATGACATGTTAAGACCACGAAAAGTATAGCTTAGAAAGACAAAAACTTAGATAAGAGTCCAACTTTTGAGATTCAAAATCACAGGCTAATTACTATGGCTGAAATGCTACAAATCCAGCACAAGCTTCTTTGTCATGAATTCATTCACTTCACCTGTATCCATCAGCCTAAAGCAGAAAGCAGGCAAATTTTAAAGCTAAAGAATTCTTACAAGCAGCAGAGTGGCTGAGGATCTTCTCCTGGACACCAGACCTCCTGCCCTACTCTGAGACACAGTCCCACTCATTTTTACCCCAGACACTCAATTTTACTTGCCGAATTAAAAATAAATAAAAAACAAGGCCAGTGAGGGGACCGGGACACAGATTCACTGAGAGAGACAAAGGCTTCCCTCAGATCTGCCTCATCAGCTGATAACTCCCACCTGGCCAGTCCTCTAAAGAGGCAACCACCAGCAACAGCAGCACCTATCTTCAAAGTGTGGGTGGGTAGTAAAACCACACCACCTTAGTAAAACTATGATTTTCCACCCCTCTTTAGGTTAGATTTTTCCTCCCACTTCTTCTTTCTCACAGAGGAGAATCCCAATCTGAACAGTTTATAAGAACTTCTGATCTGGCCTTGACCTGCTATAGTCACATAGCTTCTAAATGCCTGATTTTTTTTTTTTTTTCTGTTTTTATTCTGAAAGATGAGGAAACACACAGAAAAGTAAAGAGCAAGGAGAGGAAATAAAACTGAACAGAACAGAGCAAATGAAAGGCACTCATAAAGAAAAGGTACCTTAGTTGAGGTGTGCAAGCTGGTATGGAAAAAGTAAAACATAATATGTGGTCTCTCTCACAAACTTCTGAAAATGTTTGTTGAAGGAAGAATTTGAGAACAGTGTAAGCCCAGTCACAGCTTTCCCTTAAAGTACCTGCACTCTGGTATCTTCCCTCTCACCAAAATACCTAAACATGAATTTTGGATACCAAGTACACATCAGCATCCTAGGCATACAACACAGGGCATTTTTAATCGCACCCATGGTAGCTGCCTTTTCTTCCATCACAGTCACATCCACAGGGTACAACCTCCACAGGAGCTGGCAGGATAGAGCACACATCTGCCTATCTCAACTATTTCTTTGCAAAATCGAATGGCTTAGACTGTCAAAGAAGGTGGGTTTGACTTAACAAGAAGATAGATTTTGGGCGCTGATTAAAACCATCAACTACTGCAGGTGCCAGCAACCACCAGAAGAGAGATAAGAACAATAGTTTCTTAACTGTTCTCCCAATATGTGCTCAAATTCATCTGAGAATATATTTTACATTCAGCAGATATTCCAGAAAAGCATTCAACTGCTCATAGTATCCTAATCCCCAACCTCAAAAAACATAAAGACATTGAAAAGATGGTCAAGGCACAGTGTGTCATGATATTTCTGTAACAACTGTCATACTGATTGTAACAACAATCAGTCTGGCTTGGAAATTCAAAAAAGTAGCGTTAGAGAGAATCTCTCAACTTTAAATCCTAGAGGAAATCCCATCAAACATTAGCAAGTCACAAAAATTCTCCTGAAAAGACACAACATGGCCTATCAAAACATTATGATTAAAGTTGGCATTGTAAAACAAAAGAGCAAAAAGTCTAAGTGAACTAGATATATTAATTATAGAATACTAAAAAACATCCAGGCATTGCAGGGATAAGTACTGCAATAAGTACAGCTCTTACTACAAAAAAAAAAAAAAAAAAAAAAAAAAGCAGCCTGGGAAGATCCTCTCTGTACAAGCAGAATGCTCTTTCAGAAGAAAGGGAAAAAAAAAAAAAAAAAGTGAACCTTGGAACATCTACAGGAGAAAGGTGGTAATAGAACTAGTTAGCAATCCAAGCTAAAAAGACATGATTCAAGATGACAAACTGGCATCCTCCATAGAATGACCATGACACTTTTTATAGCTACTGATACAGCAGCGAATGTCTTACTTTGGGTGGAGCTAAACCTAATATTTTACGGTGTATTTTCAGAAAGAAAATCTTCCCTAATCTTTATACAGAAACAATCTTATCTACAAATTGGGGGGAAGGGAAGATAGGGAATTAGTCACTGTCCATACTAATTAGCCCCTCCCAGGAGTGATTAGCTTGCTGGAAAGAGAAAATCAACACTGAATTACGTTAACATAAGTAGGCCTTTCTTACAAGGCTCTAAATATCTGTCTTAGCCTTCTCAAACTGCCTGTTATCCTGAGTTATCAAGGACATCCTTACTGGGTCAGACCAAAAGCCCACCTGGACCAATCAACCGATAAAACATACTAAGAGAGCTGGCCAAAAGACAGGTGTCTGACCAACTCAGACACCTAATTGAATTCTAGATTTGGATTAGGATTTTTTTTCCTGTCAACTTCCTTAAAAGAAAGACACACCCTTATCCTGCTTGGTCAGGGATGGGATTAGGAAGAGTTTTATTTCCATTGTCAACATGATTTCCAGTCTGCTTATCTTCTTGATGGCAAACCTGCAGAAGAACAGTGACTAATAACTAAGAATATCTCAGTGGGAAGGAAAGAGAAAACACTATTATTTTTTTCCTCAGGCGCACAAAACACTTCCCAGAGTAAGTCCTTAGGCATTCTTCAGTAACAATTAGCCATAACTCTTTATATTTCAACAAACTGTTTGTACAGATGAAAGAAATTTGGTTTTTGTTTTGTATTCTCTTTCTGGAAGAGAATTCTTTGCTTTCTCCGCAAAGAATAGCTCTCCTGTAAAATATAGGAAAAAAAAAATCAATAAAAGCCATTAGATGCCTTAGCATGCTACCTACAGAGACTAGTTGCTGAAAATACCTTATTTTCCTCCTCTCCTGCACCAAAAACAACGGCCATCTTCCCGAACGTATATTTCATAAGCCAAACTTAAGGATACAGTGGGAGTTACCCAGTTCTCAGCCTAAACAGCCTGTGCACAACATTAATGAGACCCAGATTCACCTCAGTAAAAACTGCATAATCAAGCTGCTGAAGAGTAAGTTTCTCCAGACACAAGTGAAGGTGGCTCCTCTGGATTCCAGCACAAATTTTCCTAATAATAAGGGTATTTGAATCATGTGGTGTGCAGGTAGGCATAGGAAATCCTGTCATTATGGAATTTTTTATTGATACATTTCAGACAGGAGATGATCTTCAACGCCTTCCAAGAGGAAACACCTATTCAAAAAAAAAAAAAATCAAAAACCCCAACCAAAGCCCATACTTACCTCAGGTGATCACAAATTGAACCAACACAAGGAGAAGAGTAAGGAGGCAAATGCATAGTATTTATCCTGTGTGTTCTTTATCTTCCAACAATTTGCAGCTTCAGGACAACAAGAGCTCATAACCAAATTTCTCAATGCCTTTTTTTATTTCAGAATAAGGGTCCATCTATCAGGCCTTTAAACTGTTCCTCTTAACAAAATAACAACTAGCTCTATCCAAAAGTTATTTATAAACTATTTTGATCCTTAGTTGTTTAACTGGACTGGAATCCCTTGAGAAATATCGTATTTCTATTTTAAAAGGCAAATGCATGTACTGCCTTGTATTTACTGATCATTAGCAGCAAGAAAATAATAACTATAATAAAAATGAAAGGAAAAATCCATTCACAGTTATGCCATCTATTGTTTATTCATTCTTCTAATATTTAGTTGAAACTAGACAAGTCAGTGTTTCAAACCATTACATGGGAAACAAGAGACAGCTCTGCGTCAGTCTTGTTTATCTTTCCATCAGATTCTTGAAACAACTGAGACTTAAAAGTGTGAAGAATATTTGAACTATGCCTCATCCTGGAGACTGGCAACTCAACAATTTTACAAGTGCAAATGATTTTTTTTTTAAAAAAGCAATATAGTACTGCACTAGGGAAGTCAATTCTACTGAGTTCTGGGAGGAAAGTATACTCCCACACAATTGAGGGGACAAATGGAAGGAAGCCAGAGATGTCACTGGTTTGTCCTGTGAAACACTGGCAACTCCTAGGACTAGAGTGAGTTGAAGTGGTATCTTCTTACCATGTCTCAAGACATAACCCAGTGCAGGCAGCATCTAAGTCACCTATAGTGTTGTCTGCTAAACAGGAAGTGGGACCTATTAAGTAATCTTGGGTTTATTCGCACCTAAAGCATCCTCATGACACTTCTCCTAAGATACTGCTTTACAAGTAAAATAAAAATAGTAAGATATTGAGAACAGTTGAAAGGAATATACAGACAGTCTGTGTGCAATCAGTTCATTCCTACAGACTTTTTTTGACATTTACCTGACTCTAGAAATGGAGAAATATTTTAGATATTCTTGAGATGACATTTTTCATTCAAAAGACTAAACCTATTTTCTAAAACCTTACTCATCTGTTTACTGTGTAAGACCGAGTCAGACCGAGTCACCCAAACTCTGGTGGTGCCCTGTTTCACTACCACGTTCTCTAGCTTGTGGCAAACCAGTCTGTGCTGAAAACGCGGCCCTGACAGGGATGAACACCTCTGTTTCCAGACCACTTCTTGAGTCCATTTTTTCAGAACAAATATCCAGTAATCAGGACAGTTCCAATTGACTTCTTCTGAGAGTTCCAATTGACTGAGAGTTGCCAATGACTTCTGAAAAGTGCCCTGACCACTGCGGTTCTAACATTACACTGCTCCTTGTGCTTACTCTTTCAACCCTGCTGAGCAGCGGCAACTCTTCAGCAGCAGCAGCGGAAGAGCACCCAGCTTGCTCTAACCCTGCCACAAAGGGCACTGTGAAAGGGAGAGACAACTACAGAAACTCAAAACATGCAAGGAAGGACTTAACCTCAGTTTCCACTTCTCAAACATGCTGACGCACAGGCATTTGAAAGTTAGAGGCACAGCACCTAAACTTAAGCAGACAACTTCTGACTGGAATCTCAGAAGAAAAGGAATTGCTTTGGTCTGAATACTGGACAGCATTCCAGTTAGCCTTTCTAGGTATTTCCTATGAGGCAGCCCTAAGGATTTTACCAAGCATGCTCAGCCCAGGTGGCCCCGTGCTCAGGACAAGCGCGCCTCAGCTCCCATCCTGCGCAGCTAAGCCCACCACGCATCACAAACCAAGGCAAAGCCACTGACATGGGACACTGCTGGGAACAGGAGGCTCACAAAAGTTACCATCTGCTGCCATCAGCTGCAGATTCTCAAATTCTGTGCAAACTGTACTTGAGAAACTAAGCGGGTTTGGTTGTTAACAAAATACTCCGCTAGATGCTTGCCAGGTAGAAGCAAGGTCGAGTGATTTCCTAACACCTTTCTCACCCACCTTCAGGAAGACTTTTTTACTTTGTACTCCAAATTAAGATGATTAGTACTGACTCTTCAAGTCACAGATTTCAAATAATCATCAAGATCCACATGATTTGCAAAAACTGAAAGTAAACGACTAACAAATAATAGTTACAAACAAGGAAAAACTAATAAGGCACATTCTATCTTTGCTACCCATGTCACATCAGAGATGAAAATAAGAAAGAATAATATATTTGCATAAAACAAGTTACCTCAGTTTTAAAGATTGCCATCATAACCAGGCAGCTGCATTGCTCAAACCACTGACTAAATCCCCATCGGTTTACCTTAAAGGTAGTACCTTAAATCTTGTGCTTCACTGCCTTTAAAAGTTTGCCACGATATCGAAAACGCAGGATACTTTTGAGATCGCAGTGCCAGGGTTCTGCGTTAGTGATTTAGTTAGATAATTGGTAGAGTTAATCATCCTAGCAGACATTTAGGAGACTATCTACTACGGCTGAAGTTAAAGTGAAGAAATCACATTACTACAACATTATGTTAAGAATGTGCATTAACATGGGCATTCACGAGAAAAACAAGATTTCCACAAAACCACAGCAGAGTTGCCCTTACATATGCAGATTCAAGGAGTAAAACACAAAACTAAAAGTCAACATCCAATTTTAAGAGGCCAAACACAGAGTTGCCGACTAGCGCTGCCACTGCAGAAACAAGAGCCTCGTAACTTCTGAAGGCGCTTTAACCTCGCGGCGACAAAAGCAGCCACCGCTAGCTTAAAGCTAAAACCCGAGGAAGAGGGGGGTGGCTGCAGTGCCCGACACCCCTGCGAGGCCCCTCTCAGCCGCAGCGACAGCCGCGAGCCCGCATGGAGCCCCTTCCCCAGCGCCGCCGCCCCCCGCGCCCTCGCTCGCTCACTTTTGGTGGCGGCGATCAAGTTTTTGCCGTCCTTCAGCAGCTCCTTGATGAACTTGCTCGTTTTGTCCAGCTCGGCCTCGTGCGCTCGCACGCGCTCCCGGAACCAGGGGCTGTCCAGGTAGCAGTCGCTGAACTCCAAGGGCTGCAGCCCCATGGCTGCCGCCGCACCGCGCAAATCCCGCCCGGCTCGGCAGCACCAGCGACTGCTTCAGCAGGCAGAGCCGTAGGGGTCCCGGGCCCGACAGCCCCGCGGCAGCGACGTGGCAGCCGCGGCCACAGAGACGAAGCGGCGGCGCAGGCGGCTCCCCCCGCGCTCGACGGGCGCGGGCAGAGCCGGGCAGGGCTGAGCCGAGCCGGGCAGAGCCGCCCGCCACCACCGCCCTTTGCGCGGCGAGGGGCGGCCCCCTCCGCTGCCGGCAAGCGCCGCCTCTCCCAGCGCAACAGGACGGCCCCGCTGCCACCGCCTGCCCGCCTCTTTCTCCCCACAGCAGGCGGCAGGCGAGCGGCCGTTACACAAGGCTGGGCAGGGCCCCACGCGCCGCCCTCAGCCGTTAACAGCCGTTAACGGCTGCTTCGCCCCTGCGCGAAGGCGGGCACGTGCGCGGGGCCCGGGGCGGGGTCAGGGGCAGGGAGGGGGCCGCGCCGCTGCAAATAAAATGGAGACCCTGTAGCTTGAATCTTTGTGCCGGGCTCGGGGAGGAGAAGAGTCTGGTAGCTGCTTCTTGCTGCTCTTCTCCTCCCACCTCCCTTAGCCACTGCCACAGAAGCTTCCAGAAGCCCTTGTGCAGAGAGGCGCGAGGGAGCCTGCACGGCATCTCCGTGAGGGGCTGGTACTGTGTGGGGGCCAGATGGGCCTGGAGGGCATGGGTGACCAAAATAATCAATACTTTGCCCTGTTTTGCTACAGGGCTTCAAGGGAGTGCTCAGCACAAGGTGGCTAGAGCAGAAGGTGCAGCAGCTCACCAAACAGAAACATTGCAGGGTTTCAGAAATTTAAACAGGTTCTCTGTGGAAACAGGTATAAAACTGACTGTTTTGTGCTAAATTATTTGTTTTTGCTTTAACTCTGTGAGGGTTTGCTGTTAAAGAGGGCTGGTGTTGCTTACCTATAGGTTCTGATCTTCTGCTCTGCTACTACTTGGGTGAAGAGTAATATGGATTAAGAGTAAACCCTCACCTTTGTGCTTTCATTTTAAAAAAAAAAAAAAAAAAAAAACCTAATACAGATGTAATTCCTAGGGAACAAGTACTCTTGCAAGAGCAAGATGCTGAAGTCCATTTAGCCCAATACTATTTTTTTTGAGTCTGTTTAAATAGAAAAAGGTAATAATTGCATTTATTTATCAATTTCACTATAATTCCCTGATTTTGAAGGTTTATCTTTAAGAGCAGTGATTTGATGGGACTTTTTTTAGGTGATTATGGGGTATATGCTTTAGTCATGAAGATAAGGCTAACTCAACATAATTTTAATTCAGATGCTTTCTTTTGGCAGAGTTATTATTAACTCTTGCTCCTCTTGAAATTTGGCTATTGATTTAATTTTATTACTGTTGGGTACATGCTTAAAAGCCTATTCTATACTTGTTGGAGAAACAGCACAGACATATTTGTCTTTTAGGATATAACTTGGGCTTTAAAGATTGATACTGAAAATTCTCCTTTTCAACTTTGTTTTAAAAGCTGCACCTAATTCTAGAAAAGACTGTAATAAAGGTAGTTGACAGTATTATTGTTAATCTTAAGTATTTCTACTCTTTAACCCCAGGGTTCAGTCCTGCAAGCAGTTATACATGGAAGTGGTTTGGCCTTTCAGGAATGTTGTGTAAGATTACTCATATTGGCGGAATCCGGGTATCAGGTAGGATTCAGGCTTGAAAAGCTGTCTTTTATGGATACCTCACCTAAGAAGAGATTCTATTTCAGAAATCTATCTCTGGTTGTATATTGCAAACTTCATAGTGGTCACTGAGTTGCAGTGAGTAAGCCCAGAATTTTGGGATGAAAGGCAGACTATTGCTCATGTGGATAAGGAAAATAAGATAATGCGATTAAGCATCTCAACTTGGAGACTCATGAGCTTTTGTAGCTTCTGAAACTAATTTTAACTACAACTTGAACTTTTTAATTATTACTAGATGCTGTCTTCTATGTTTACTGTCCTCTAAAGTATGTTTCTAGGTGTTTTTGGCACAGTTTACATGCTGGAAGCAAGCTAGTTTTTTCATTTATTTTTCAATGTCCTTGTTCTATCTTCTCATAATCAAGAACAGCTGTAAATACATACCTGTGTATGGTACTATTAATAGTAGTAAGGAGAAAAGTGGCATTAGAAAGACTTGAAAGGGGGAATCAAATACATAAATACCTTTTTGCACTTCATTTTAAAAATTTCTTTTAAACACCCTATTTTAGATGTTGTGCTTTTTGATTCTCTAACCTGAGCATGATTTTTAGAAGAGCTACATATCCATAGCAGGAACCATTAGGAGCCATGGGTGTCCAGTATCTTTGAAAGGTAAAGCTTGCAGTCGAGGTGGGAGGAAAGGGATGTTGGGTCCCTTGGAATTCGTTGCTTTTTAAAAATGCAAGTGATTTGTCTGAAGTCGTAGCAGACTTGGGGTCCAGTCACAACACCCCCCAGACATCCAGCTCTTCAAACAAATATCCCTATTCCCAAATCATTATCTGCTGTGATATTTATTTTCTGGAATTACTTAACTGACAAAATCACTCTGCTACTCAAAGACACCTTAAACACCTTAAAATGTTTTTTAAAATACATTTTAAAATTAAAAAAAATATATATCTCTGTTTAGATTACTCTTGAAATGCTCTTCCAATAAATATGCTTTCCTTGAACAGTTTGGTTACTCTTGTGCCTGGCTTCAGGATTAAAACAAGACTAATATTTTTCTGTTTGTTTATAGTTCCTGTAATTTTCCTCTTACCATTCCACTGAAATGTTGGAAAGTAACCAAGTTGCTTACATCATGTGGAGTTGCTTAAGTTCAAATTTCTGAAAGACAATAGCAATCTGAATGCTTTACTTAGCCCTGAGATTTTTACCTGGCAGAAACTTGCCAAATCTAAAAGTTAAGTTTGTACTGACAGCCCCGTTATGAGAAACTGGTTTGTTTACCTAAAAAATGAGTTCTCTGCTACTTCAGAGAAGTAGCAATAGTCCAGCAAAAATGCATGCATGCATACATACAGATGAGAAGAACAGTCAGTCATTCAAGTAAAACTGTATAAGCCATCATATACTTCCTGGAGGTTAAAAATAGGTAACTTGCATTTACTGTATATAACAAACCTAGGGTGCAAATCTACTACTATAATGTTAAACCCTCTTTGTACTGTGTTGGTATTTGAACAGCAGATACAGAAAATGATTCAATAGGCTTCTCAAAACTTTACTCACAAATGACAGAACTCTGTCATTGCAACAAGAAACAGACTGAAGAAAAATAATTTTAATTAGCAAAAATTCTATGTCTGTTCAGAAGTAGTTGTACTTTTTTTTATTGATGAAGGTTAGAAGGGCCAGTCTGGAAAACTCCTTTCATTCTCTAACAAAGATTATCAAATATTACAGCTTTTCTATAGCCACTTGCCAAACTATGGCAAAGACTGACTACATGAGGGCCTGGCAACATCCTGTCTGTATACTGTGTGTTTATCTTTTCTGGGGTTATTTTTCTTTCCCCATCATGGCAAGCATGAAATGCCATCATTAAGTCATTTTACAGAACATAGCCTAAGTTTTCTTATATATTGCCTCCTGCCATTCTTGTATGTTTGCTTCTGTATCTTGATTTTATCAAACACCATGTTTTAACTTATTTTCCTGTAGTTCGTTGTCTTTGATCTGTGTGTTTTAGTGAGGTGGGTTAGAAAGTAGAAAGCATAGTTTTGGTTTTAGTAATAAGATTCCTAGAGCATTGCTATAGGCTCCCACCACTTGAAACATGCAGTTGTATTCAGCTGTTGAACAGCTATCATATGTATGTGCATACGTGAGAAGATGGATATTCTTTTCTGAAATTCCTTTACATCACAAGTTTTACGCAACAAAATATTGCAACTATATACAGAGTTGTAAGCATATCCTGTTGCCTTTGCTTTCCTTCAAGAAAAGTACAGTCTGAGTATGGGATTAATCAGTATCTTCTCTGCCCTTTGAAATGAGCTGATGCTTCCAAATTGCAAGAATTTAATATTAACAGCCTTTTGCCACAAACTTAAATTGGGTCAATTAGTACAGAGTATTAAATCTATGCTTATTTAAGTATAGTAAAACATCTGTGCTATGTATCTGATATTTTCTGACTTGTAAATATGGTTGGTAGGGTTTGGAGGATCATGGAGCCAGCAGAGATAATGAACCTTTAAAGTATTCGATCATCTTATAGCTCCTGGCATGTTTCACTATCTGCAGGTGATAATTGCTGTTGTTCTCTATATATCCCACAGCTGCTAATGATTTTGCTTTAGCTGGCAAGCACAATGATGCTAACTTCATGAAGTTTAGTCCTGATCTGTAACTAGTTTTGAAGCTTTCAGCTTTTTTTCAGACTTGAAAGAAGATTTGGGTACCTGGAAGCCTGACTTTTTTTTTTTTTCCTATTAATATTAGTTGATTTAATAAGATAATGTTAGATACTGTCAGTAATATTTGCATGCTTTCTTGGACTTGATTGAGCCAAGTGCTCTATCATTTCTTATTTTAGGCTTTTCTAGCATATCTTTTCTTCATGGGAAGTTGATCATAGTGGTGTTCAAATTACCTGTTTTTGCTTCTTTCTTTATAGTTCACTTTTGAAGTCTGGATATTCCTCCTTCTCCTCTTATCCTCTTCTAGAGGAGCAATACATTTTGCCATGGATTAACCATTTCAGCTACCATTGTTTTTCTTAGACTCTTCCTCTGTCCCTCATATTTATAACTTTCATCTTGTTGAAGCTGTTGGCCTGACTTTTAAATGCTCTTAATTTGGTTTATAAAAGCCAAGGTATCTACAATGTCCACAGCTGTAAAAGCCTGGGAAAGCTGTGTTCAGCTGCATGTGTTGAGAGATGGAAAGCAATGAAGAACAGTTTTCCCGAGATTTCATAATTAGTAAACAATGCCATAGCCTGTTCATGCCCTAGAAGTAGGGCAAGACCAAATGAACTGTCTTTTTTTTTTTTTTTTTTTTAATTGGAGAAGATTTGCACTCCAGGGCCCTGCATGCTGTTACTCCTGGGAATGTGTAGCCTGCACTGGCTCCCCACTGCAAAAACACAAGTGGTGTCACAGGTGTGTGAAAGACCAAGATTAGGCACTGGAGAATGGGAGCAAAGGTTGAGCTGTGGTCTTTGTAACCTTTGCTGCAGACTTGTCACCAGCAATCAAAGGTGAGAGACAACTGGGACTTTTTATGACTTAAAAGTAGGTGATGCTGAGCACCCTCCTTTCTTGGGATTTATCAACAGTGCAATTCAAATAGTCGATTCAGGTGTTTAAAACAGAATTATTGTAGGAAAGGATTGTGCAGTATATGTGGTTGTTGCACAAGATCCTGTGTATGTTTAAGGTGATATTTGCTATCAGTGCAGCAAGTCTACAAGCCCTCCATCAGAGTTGACTAAGAGGGTGTGGGGAGAAAAACTTGAGTAGCAGCTTGTGTTGGAGTGACTGCACTGTTGATGGTCCCCTGCTGCCCACAGGCAGGGACTGAGTTCAGCAGTATTGAAGGTTGTTTCCAGCCCTGTGTTCCTGCAAGCTGAACTACTACCTCTGCAAGACTGTACTGAGAAAGAACAAGGCCAATAGAGGCATTTTTACTGTGTGTGTGTGTGTGTATACATTGTATATCATTCCATGGACTTAGCATGTACCATTCCATATGGATATACTATGTTTACATGGCAGAAAGCAGTGCAGTAGCAATGCTGTGGTGGTACAGTAGCAATATCCGAAAAAGCAGCAAAGTTAGGTTAGCATTTAAAAAACTTAGGACATTTTCCAGTACTTTCCTCAAACCTTTTGCTTACTGAGGAAATTTAGGAATTCAGCCTTGTTTTAGTAGCCACTGTTTTTCCGCCGCCTCTTTTCCCGTCAGCTGTCAGCGCCTTAGCTTTTTTGTGGTGGCGTCTCGTGCTTTGTTTGCCTCTTCCCCAGCCCCGCCCGCGGTCCAGCTAAAACCCGCCGTGCGCGGCGCGGCTCCCGCCCCCGGGCGGCGCGCATGCGCCGCTAGGACTTCCGTCCGGCGCCGAAATGGCGGCTGCGCGCGGAGGCGGCCGTGGAGCTGCGCGAGGCGTCGAGCAGGTGATGGCGGCGGCGGCTCCGCTGCCGTCCTCCCTGTCCCTCTCAGCTCGTGGCGGTGCCGCTGTGGCCCGGCCGGCCTGAGCAACCCTCCCTCCCCCGTGGCCGGAGCGGTGCCGCGGCCTCCATAACGCTGCTCTCTTTAGCTCTAGGGTGGTCCTGGGATCTCGGGGCAGGGCTGGGCCCGTGCGCGCAAGTAAGAGCCGAAAAACAAAGTGGCAGCGGAGGCGGCTCTGCTTCTTCTGGGGGCGGGGAGGGGTTCGTGATGCCACCTCGTGTGAGCTGGAGGCCGTGTGTGCGCTCTGGGTCTGGGGCTTTGCTTTGCATGGGGATGCAGCTGGAATGTAAAACTTTTAACCTGAAGCTTTGTGAAGGCATAAACTTCTGCTGTGCAGAGCTACCCAGTCAGTTGAGAACTTTCTGTTAACTTTTTTTGGACCTGATAAAATGGCCTGATGAGCAGTCACTTCAAAATTCATGGAGCATGCTGAGAATCTAAGATTAAAAATGTTTAAATGCTTAAGGTTTGGGAGGATGTCATCTTT
Organism: Nothocercus julius; assembly: GCA_013398735.1. Classification (NCBI taxonomy): domain Eukaryota; kingdom Metazoa; phylum Chordata; class Aves; order Tinamiformes; family Tinamidae; genus Nothocercus; species Nothocercus julius. The sequence goes on from VZSV01000024.1 coordinate 2,252,627, forward strand.
AATGCCCATGAAAATAAAAATATTGCTTGGTATTTCAGTTCTGTGTGTAGCTTTCTTAGTTTAGCACATATATAACCTCTTTCAGGAAGAGTGAGTGTGTCCTTCAAAATGCCCCACTCCAATGCGAAGACTCACCGAAGCTTCCGAGGCAGCCGGGAAGCTGGCAGGCGTGAGTTGATTTCCAGGTCACTGCAGAGTGCTCAGCACTGCCTGGAGGACCAGGATTTTGGGACTGCCTATGCTCACTATCTCCTGGTACTAAGTCTAGCTCCCGAGTTAAAAGCTACTGTCAAAGTGAGTGCTCTTTGGATTCCTTGGGACAGTTTAAATACTATATTTCTCTTGAGGTTTTCTGGTGTTCTGTGTATGTGACTTGCTGTATGTAACTTGTTCTTCTCATCCTTCAGAACAAAAACAGGAAGCAATAATACAGAAAAACAATATTTTATTCAATAAGCTGTATGCCCCTGTGGGAAAGGTAGTGACATGCTTAACTTTTCTTTGAAGTTGTGTGTGTCAGATTACCTAGAGCCTCTTTTTATTAAACTAGTATATTTCAGAGTGATGATAGACTCTCTCACAGACAGAGAGAGTATTTCTGCTTATCCAGGTAAGGCAACTAACTGGGGGGGATATCCAACACTTAAGATGTGTGCTACTGATGGGAATGAACATGTTCAGGTTCCTGCCAGGTATGCCTCTAAGTATTTTCAGGGCTTGGTTCTGTTTCGTGTAATATTACCTGCTCAATGGTGAATGTTTTATTTTCCAGGAAACATTTCAATTTACTCTCTTTAAATGGGCAGAAGAGCTAGATTCCCTAGCACGGATTCAAGATCTATTTAACTGTTACGAACAGGCACTTGAACTGTATCCCAATGATGAAGTGATATGTAACAGTATGGGAGAACATCTTTTCAGGTTTGTACCCATCTACATTCCTTTTTGTAAGGCTTACTATTTATTGCTAATTATATTATTTATCGATAAATGATATGCAGTTCAGCAGAGCACACAAAATGTACTTAAAGAAGTAAATACAAGTGTGTGCATCCAGCTGTGCTATTACTATTGAATTTCACATGTTTGTCAGCTTAAAAAATAGACAGTGCTAAAATACATGTTGGTGGGCACAGTTAATAATCAAAAGTAAAAGCATGTTTTTTGAAAATTAATTGTTAAATGAAGTGAGTATGTGTGCCTCTGATTCTGCTGCTTAAGGTTTGTATGACACCTTTCAAGTAAGCTGGTCATGTATACCCACAATTAGTATACCCACAATTAGTTTGAGCTTATGTTTTTATTTAGTAGGAGAAAGCATTCCTTTCTTGCTTTATTCAAAATTTGTGAAGTGTGATACTTTGCTGTTGCTTTGGCTCTAAAGTTTTTCAAGAATGGAGTTTGATTGAAATTGTAGATTATGGCTCTAAATAGCTTTGAACATGTTTCTTTTGTGATTCCCTCTTAAAATGTTTTTTAAGGGGCAACTCTCCCATTGTATTAAATGTTTGCTTCTTACATTTTATTCTGTTTTTCATTACTGTCTGATTTCAGGTGATAAATTTTGAAGCTTTTCTTTTAATACTTAATTTAAAAAATCTGCAGTTAATGGAAACACCACAAACTCAGAACTTTATTTTTTTCACAATGAATTCACCTTAAATACAGTAAAACAACTCTGGATTTTGTAGCATTCCCTTGCCACATGAATCTCTGAGACTGGACTGCTGAGTTCCTTCTACCACGTTATTACAGACAGCTCTTGTAAAGCCTGTTCTAGTTTGTCAAAAATGCAGTAACTGGTGCACCCAGTGGCTTTTTTTTGAGTATTTTGTTGCTTAAAATGTTTTGCTGCAGAGCTGCAAGTGGTTGTTTTCACAAACTAATATCAGGTGTTTCATCTTAAGACTTCTTTACTGAAATATATTTTTGTTGTTTCACAGTTGGTTTAGGGCCATTTTACAGGACTGCAAATATTTACAAATATTTGGCAGCTAAATTAATGCTTTTGACTTTTCTGTCACTCTTACTATTAGAATGGGCTTTAGAGATGAGGCAGCTGGATATTTTCACAAAGCAGTGAAGCTTAACCCAGACTTTGCTGATGCGAAGGAAAATTTCTACCGTGTTGCCAACTGGCTTGTGGAACGTTGGCACTTCATCATGCTCAATGATACCAAGAGGAATCTTACTTACCTAAAAGCAATAGAGAATGTGGTGCGTTCCGGGTGCAAATCGGTTCTTGATATTGGAACAGGAACAGGAATCTTGAGGTATGTCCTAGGTGCATGTTAAATATGCACCTAACATAGAAACCAACTTACTAACAACTATGTAAACTTAATCTGAGTGATAGGGGGATGTCAGTGGTTTGCTGTATGCCTTTATTAGGCTAAAACTTAAGAAAGGAAACAGTTCAAAAGTAACTGAATTTTGAGGTTGGAGTCAAAACATCTATCCCCCAAATACTATTAGACATACTGTATATTCTTTCTGTGCTAAGAACTACTTTTCAGTTTGGAGGACTCCTATTTGTTCTGCAGCAATAAGGTTATGTATCTTCTCCCTAAGTATGAAGAGTGATATGTAGTAATTTTCTACACAGGAAAGATCAAGATGTTGATGAAAATGCCGTAAAGAATAGGCTTGGCAGAGCTGAGGGGTATCCTTTTGCCATCCCTATATTTTGGTAGCAGCGATATTTTGTATATTAAAATGATGCCATCTTGTTCCATATCATTGTTTATGTGGAAGATATTTCACTGAAGGTTTGGTCTTGAGCTATTTTTAGAGCCATGAAGCAGATACTGAACTTTCCCAATTGCTATTTCTGTATCTAGTCATACTTTACCTAAAATGATTTAAACTGAAGTGAGAAAATCCTGACTCTTTTTTCAGTATTTTTGCGAAAAAGGCAGGAGCACCTTATGTCTACGCCTGTGAATTGTCAAAAACCATGTATGAACTTGCTCGTGATGTGGTGGCAGCAAATAATATGGGAAATGAGATCAAACTTTTTCATTTGAAGTCACTTGATATAGAAATTCCAAAACATATACCTGAAAGGTAAGTTATTACACTCTAATGTGAGACTGTTTTTAATTTGATCTTTATTCAAAAAAGTCAAAAACATCCTGCAACGTAAATAGAAGACCTTTCAAGATTTTGTTTAAATATCAACAAAACTACTTTAAGTTCTGTGTTTTCTATAAAGCAGTGCAGAAATGAGGGCGTGTTTTGGCATCATGCTAACTATGTAAAGTCAATGCTAAGTGCTTGAATTCTTTGAAGTTGGGAGTTTTAGGGCACACCTAGCTATATTACTGAGATCATTTTCTTTGCTGTAACTTTCTTCCATGTCCATTCTGTCATCTTTTCTAGATTATCTTTTCATAAAACTTATTTAACAATTCTGTATTGATCAAGTTGTGGCTCACTTCATCCAGCTTGTGGACTGCAGGTGTATAGTAAGACCTGCAAAGGTACCTATCAGGAACAGTCTTCCAAACATCTGTGACTATCAGCTGTTATGTTTAACAGCAATCAGAAATGGCAAGTTAACATCCTCTTCTATGATTGCCAACTTATCCAGGCTTTTTATACCACCCTTTGCTCTACTCACCTTCCCATTCAGATGGGCTTCTTCAGGAAGATGTGTACATTTTTGGCAAGTGGATCATTTTTGGCAAGTTACTGTCAAAACAAGCAATAAGTTATAGTATAGCCTCATAACTCCAAATGGGGAAGCTGCTTTAATTTAGCTTGCCAGTGAAGCCTTGTTTAGTGACCTGTGGTAACTGGTTACATGCATCTCCTTAATGCACATGACCAGATGTGGTGTGTGACCTGACAGAAATACTTGTTCATGTGGGGAAAATGCTCTTACTGGTGTGCCCATCCCATATACTTTTTTCATTTTAAATGAGATGGGATCCATTTGTCTGCATAGTATTTTTATTGTGCTTTGGTAAAAGTAATAAACAGAAAACTCTAGAGTTCTGTTTATAGAAAACTCTATAAATGTAGCTTCTTGCATGCTTTTATTGTGTGATGGGGGAAAAAATGCCTGAATCCTGTAACTGTTGGGGAGCTGGAGAAGGGGGGGGGGGTGGGAGGGGGTGTCTTTGTGTATGCTCATGCTCTTATATAAGATCCAAATAAAATAAAGTCTGGAGTGTCACTAGTTGTATACCCAGACTTTAAACATTCTCCTGTATTGCTTAGGTTCTCCCTGTGTATAATTATTTATAAACACTCACTGAGAAGTTTTGTGGTAAACTCTTGTGCAATGTTACGTCTTACCTACATCTTGAATAACTTGTAACAAAATTCCAAATATATTATTTGCTGAAAGGATCTTTTTGCCCATCTGCATTAAAATATTACAAGACTGTGAACACTGAGTTCTGCCCTGAGCTTACATTTCAGATGTTAACATTCAAGGAGAGTCTGTTACAGTCTGTTAACAAACATGTAATACATGATCTTTTCTCCCTTTTGTAGAGTTTCCTTGGTTGTCACAGAAACTGTTGATGCTGGTTTGTTTGGGGAAGGCATTGTGGAGAGCTTGATACATGCTTGGGAACATCTGCTCTTACAGCCAAAGGTAGGTGGTGCAGGTCCACAGAAAAGTGATTCTTGTATATATTTGTGTGTTTTCTTAATGTGTATACACACATGCATGCACACAGGAGGATCTTCTAAATATTCTGTATCTACTAATTAAAAAAAGTAGTTTTATTCTATAATGATATTGGTGAAAAGAGGTTGTCTTACTTGCATGCACTCAAGTGAGTTGCTGTTCTGACTAGAGAAGTACATAAAATGCCTGTTTGTCTGATGTAGCCTCCCAGTGGGCAGTATAAGGAGATGGTTCATGCATCATCACTGTTCTTTTCTTATCCTCTTGGTGAGTAGCACTGGAGGTTTAAGTTACAGGCACTAATCCCTCCACAGGTTGGATTGAAGCAGTCATTTTATATTGAGACAGCTAAGTGGTCATAAGACTGAGACCTTCCATGCAGGAAATATTAAATTACAGCAGAAGTATATTATACTAACATTAGGCAGCACTTACTAGAAAATATTGTATGCTTATGCTTATATTTTTGCAAACTGCTTGAACTTTTTTGGAAGACTGTACAATTCCACTGGGTCTCTTTTATGCTATATATTCTGTCTTTAAGATAGTATGCTAAGTCAAACAAAACTGTCATATTACTGTAAACTCTATTTAGTTTTTGTGAAATAAGCACTTCTCTTTTCTTGGTGTTATGTTGCCTTGATTTCAAATAATAAGGAAGTCTTATCTGGGAGAAAGGTCTTATTATTTAACTGAAACTGCTGACCTCTAGTGTTAGGAATAAGAATTGTGTATAAAGGAGGTCTTAAATTTTTGAGTATTCTCTAAATGAGAACAAATTAAAATACAGTTGAAAAAAATACATAGAGCAACTGGTAACCTGTAAAACAGAGCTGATGTGTGAATATATTGAAATACACAGAGAGACTACTTGAATAGTGTAGTAGAAATCTGAGGAAGCCAGTCACTGGGAATTTCTGCTGATATTTTTCTGTAATAATGCATAGCCCATAGTAATTTCTGTCACTAGAGCAAATCCTAGGTTAGATACAAGTCGCTGTCTTATTGCATATTACTATTCATGTTCCTACAGCCTAAAAATCAAGATATTCCTACTAAAGAATATGGCCAAGTTATTCCTGCAAGTGCTACAATATTTGGGATGGCAGTACAATGCGAAGAGATACGTAGACATCACAGGTATATCTATGCTGTTATGGTTTGAAACCATACTTTGGGGAGGGGGGGGGAAGTGAATAGTGATTTTAATTTGGAGGTTTTTTACTAGTCT
>VZSV01000024.1:2258594-2279374 GCA_013398735.1 Nothocercus julius
CTCTTTTTTCCCCTCATGCTTTTTTTGGTTCAGGCTTTCTGCATCACTTCATTAGAAACTCTGTATTTCCTATTTTGGTGAAATACATGCTTTTAACACATACTAAAGAAATAAATTCTTAATTTGTTAATTATAGAAAATACGTGAGTTCAGTTTTAAGTAAGAGACTACATCTTCATCCTTGTTGTTAAAATACTTAGATTAATTTAGCAGAAGACAAAATTCTAACTGTAGGTAACATTGTTGGCACCTTGGTGTTTTAATATCTACTGCATGTCACTTAGCATTTTATGCCTTCTACATGTCAAACTTCTATTATCAGGGATGCTGCTCCAAAGATGTAGCCTGATTATTTTATTTTTCCATAATTGAGGAAGAAAATAGCTACCCAAGATAACTTATTAATTTTAGTATTGAGAGCTCTCCTAGATCAAGGAGATGACTGTATCTGACACTGTATTGTCAGACAGCCTGGGCTAGTCAGCTGTAGGGAGATATCTTGCAGTTTCTGGAAAAGTGGTTCAGAAATTAAAAAAAAATAAATAAAAAAATAAAAATAAAAAAAAGCTTTAGAAATTTAAGATAGTTGTCACTGGAATTCTTGAGTGCTAGTTACCTGTAAGAATGTAAATTTTCATGGTAGCTGTTACTTAAATGAGAAGTGAATACTTCAGACAGACACCCTCTTCCAAAGTTATCTGAAGTGTAGTTGTGCAAGACCTCTGTCTCAGCCAACTTCACTGACACTCTAAAAACAAGAATATATCTGACTCTTCAAACCTTAGACAGGGTATGTGATAAAGCAGTTGTTTTAAAGCAGTCATAGCATTGCTTCTATATTGAAGCTTGCAAAAATGTTTGCTAATCTTACCCTGTCTGAGAGGTTACTTATATTCTGAGTAGTTAAAGCCTTTTGCACTAATAAATCAACCTAGTGATTTTTCTCCAAGCTATTTAACTGAGAAATAGTGTTTTTGTGTAGTTTGCTTGATAAAACTCTACTTTTGCAGTGTTTTTAGGTGGAAAAGACTCAAATGCATTTTCCTGTTGCATATTTTTCTTCCTTGTTTCAAGTATGTTCACGTGCAACACTGCAATTACCCTTCTAATGCAGCAGAAGAGGTCCCTTTGTTCTTGTTATCACAGAGCCTATTTCCCTATTTTTTAATTCAAGGAGTAGTATTTGAGAGAGCAGTAGTCTATTTGATAAAGGAGATACAGGGCTTATTCTCACTTTTTCATGACAATTTAGTTGATGTTTGTTCATACTGAGGGAGAGTGAGTTTCAGTACACCAGGGCTGTTTCAAGCATATTAAACATTTCTGTGTTTTTGGTGTTTTTCAGTTTCTATTGCATTCTACATTTAAAAAGCATAGTTATTTTGGGAATAACTTCCTTCTTTCCTGACCCCTCCTGTCTTGTTATTTATCTGTTTTAACTTCTCTTTTTCATTCCTTACAGAGTGGGATTGCGGGAAATTGCTGGCGTGTGCTTGGCAGACTCCGTGCAGTTCTTCAGTCCAACCTGGGCTTCTGGCAGTTCGGAGGAAACTGTTGAGCCTTACACTACTGAAAAGCTCAGTCGTGTTCCAGGAGGTTATATACCTCTGACTGAACCCTTTCAAGTAATGACAGTGGATTTCAACAATCTGCAGGTATTGACTCTTACATCCTTTATAAGTAATGTGTGTAGAAATAGAGACCTATATGTGAGAAGAACAACACAGACTCCTCACGATTCAATGTGAATCTAGCTGAAGCCATTCATTAGACAAAGAACTGTCCCTTTATACAATTTTTAACTATCCCTACGCACGTGCATGTAATACCCCGATTGGACAAAGTCTTGGTTTAAACTCCTCAGCAGCTCTTCTGATTAGTTATAGTGGAAGCAGTTCACTGGGTTGTCATGGTTGCTGTTTTTCTGCTCCCTTATCAGCTGGCAATAGGCCCAGTTTGTTCCTTCTGCTGTTTGTTGCTTTCTTATTTTTCGAATTCAAGGTAACCCTCTCGTCTGTGCCGCATGCTTACTCCAGCGTCTTGTATGGCTGGTTCACTGCGTGTTCACTCTAAGTACGACTCCACATATATGTTAGTTATTCTTGAGGCGCAATTCCACAGCTGTTAATTTTTCTTCAGTTGTCAGTGTTGCATTAAAGCCTGATAGTTCTATCCTGATTCTGGTACTAGCCTAACTTCATGGTGAGCTGGCTCATCAGAAAATGGACCTTTAAGATTTTTAAGTTGGAGGCTTTCTGTTTTGTTGAGTTCTTTTATTTCTGTTTTTTCTTTTGGCACTGTTTAGTGCCCCGAGCTAGCTACTAAACTACCATGGGATCAAACAAGTACCAGTCTCAGTAAAAGGAACAGGAATGCAGCAAACACTTTAAATCATTTATGCAGTTTTGGAATTGATGTGGTTAGTTTCTCTAAAGTTATAAAGAGCCTTCAAGGGGTCCTTGGAGAGGAAAGGATGTTTGCAATCTGGCATCAAAATGGCAGCAAATATTGATGGGTAAGTACAAAAGAGGAGAGACAGAGAGGGAAAAGTTAACTTTTCCCTATTCAACAACTCTTATTCATCCTTTCAATTCCTGTAGTGAAATCCTATGGTATTTTTATAATATGGCATCCTAAAATGTGGTGGTACTTTGTGTATTTTGCATGAATAAATTTGTGCACATACACCAAGTGCCTGAGCTGTGAGACAGAGCTGAGCATGCTGAGAAAGTAACATATCTGGCCAGGGCATGTTTCTTGCTCACTAGCTCATGGTGAAGAGTTAATATTGAAATGCTGAATTGGAACTTAAAATGGGTTCAGATAAATGAAAATTGTCTGCTAATGACTGGCTGGGAATTGTGGTGTCTTGAAACAACAGCTTTTTGTAGTTGCCTTATCAGATATTGTGAGGTTAAGAATGAAATAGTACAGGACTCCCCAGTACACTGCTGGGAACCATCCCTCTGCTATCTAATGGAGCTTCTATTTCCAGGTTCTGTAAGAAACAGCCACATCTGTGAGGTGCCTGCTTTTAAGTATCAGTCTGCTGGTAGAAAAGTAAAGATAATTTTAAAGAATAAAGGACACTCCAAACTGTTTCATAATTTATCATTTGAAATTTTCAGTTGAAACAGGACATCTTCAATTCTTTTGAAGTGTTAAGGTATGATAGGAAAAGGTAAAAGTGCAGTTAACTAAATTGGAATTTCTGTTTACTTCTGGTTTGCTGTTGTCACTAGGCAAATGTGGCTCTCTTGAACACTGATAGCGTCTTTTCATCCCTGTGTCTTTTCAACATGATCATTTTATGTCCCAACAGTGCGACTAAGGAAGATACTTTATTCTGATGTGAAGAAAATGTGTTAAAACACCTGATGTGCTTACTAGTGGTAGCAGACTTATCTGTAAAATTACTAGTCATTTTTATATCTTAATTTCAGTCTTTAAAAGACAACTTTCTCAAAGTTCAAACAGTTAGAAGGATGTTACACTTCTGCCTGTGTTATCCAGTCTTAAACACTATTTTATATCTTATGTCAATTTAATAGTATTTCTCAAATCTCAAGCTTAGTTATAAGAGACTTCAAATGTGTTGATAAAGATTAGAGAAGTAATTCTAACAATTTAAGTTGGGGAAAAAAACAAAACATCCATGTTATACTGTTTGCTTTTACTAGCAAAGTAATAAAAGCAAAGTTCCCCCAAGGCAGGGAAATGAGATGTGACTGTAATTACAGGCTGCATATGTTTGCAGCAGGCAAGGTTGCTACCTATACATGTTTGCTGGCAGCAGGTCAGTGTTGCTGGGTGTGGAAGTGAGTTTACCTTGGTAGCCACTAATTACAACTGATTCTCACTTTGAGGCCCTGAAGCAACTCAGCTGTTGCAGTAGTTATAGGTGCTACCTCTCTTTTCCTTTCAAGAAGTTATTGTGTATGTACAGTGTCAGATTTTTGGATCAGGACGTAAGAAATTTAACTGCATCATTTCTGTAGGTTTTCTTTCTACCTGTAGTCCTATTCATCTTTTAAATGCAAGTTATCTTTGTCTTTCTCACTTGCATACTATACATGGTAGAGTGTTCTTGCCTACTTTACCACTTGACCAAGTCACTGTTTGTTCTTTGTCTCACTAATTATCTTGATACAGAAGACACTGCATTTTATTTGAGCTGGTCTGTAATTGCCATGGATCTAAACAGGAGCAAGTTTGGGAATGTGAAGAACAAATACAGCATAAGCAACATAGTAAAGAATAAAAGTTGGTGAACTACTGACTGGAATTATTTAAGTGTTGTGATACAGCCATATCTTGTAGTCCACTATGTATATCAGAACTAGAGGGAGAGAATCTTGGGTGTGCTGTTTTTGTGGAATAATGGAGACTATTTTTTTAGAAGGAAGTATGTTTTTTGAGTAGCTGTCAGATCCTAGAGACACAGATGCACATGCTCACACTTCAGCCTGTCTTGCTTCAAGGGGCTTATTGCCAGCAGAGGCTTGACCTTTTACTCTCCTTTCTTTCTGATGAGGACCAACAGAAAAGGCTTTTTTTTGAGTAGCAGTGAACCAGACTAACATCTTGCAATTTTGATGTGTATGATGTTTGACTATTTGTCAATTGCCAGAAGTAGATAAACTAGGAAAACCCAGAATAACAATAAGTAAGGAAAAAACAGTGAAGTATGGGAGAGCTAATATTGGACATTTCCCCCCTAAGAATGTTCCTATCCTACCCCTTTGGCCCAGTTAATTTATTAAGACTCAAGTTTAGAGAAGACAAATGCTGACATGTGGGACTTGGGATACTGACAGAGTAAGATATTTCATGCAATTTTTTGTTTAGTGTTTTAAAGTATATTTTTTTATGTATACGTGTGTTTGTGTTAATGCCTAACAGGCACAGGTTGGTGTTGTGTTTGTGACTGGACTTGTATGTAGGAAGCAGGTCCCAGTTGTGGCAGATAATTAATGTTCGTAACTGGTGTAGTGGCTTGTGAGCCTTGGGTTTCTTTTGGGTGGCCTCATGGGCTTGTGGGGAAACTTGAGGTTTTAGTAGTTACTATAATAAAACTGTCTTTATTTAGAGAAACTCTCACCCTGTTTCTCTTCTTCCCCTCTGGTCAGGAACTGAAAAGCCTTGCAGTTAGGAAGCCTTGGAAGCTGAGCCTGCCAGTCACCCATGGAGGAATCCTAGATGCTGTTGTGGTCTGGTTTGTTCTGCAGCTTGATGATGAGCATGCTCTGTCTACAAGTCCCAGTGAGGAATCCTGCTGGGAACAGGCAGTCTATCCTGTACAGGATCTCCTTGGTATGTCCTGCATATTCTTCTGTTGCAGTAATTTTTGGTTTCGCTTTGTTCTTGAGCTAGTCTATCATGGACACTAGAAGCAGATTAGGTTCAGAGAAGGTAAACAGCAGAGCTGTGGGGTGGTTTGTTTGTGGTCAAGTTTCTGGGTTCCAGGGCCCAGCCCCTGCAGCAGGTCTTGCAAGTGGGACTCTGCTGTGAAGCCCCTAAGGGATGATGCTGTGTAATAGACAAGGGCTTGAGTGGAAGTGTATCAGAGGGAAGGGGTTTTTGAAGCTGGTGTCACAGAAAGAATAGTTTGTCATAGGGTGGCCTTTCTCTTACAAAATTCTGGTTTGTGTTGCTAGGTTTTCTTGTGCTTTCTAAAAACGTACAGAGTATGTGAAGGCCATCTTGAGCTGTACACCATGCGTATTCCAATATAATTAGCTTTAAATAAACTCTCGTCTATTCTAAACTGTAGATGTTTTCAATATAACTTAAAATTCATCCTTGTAAGAAGTATTAATGCTAAATAATACTTAGCATTTCTAGGACAAACAATTTCTAGGACAAACAATTTCTTCATCAGTATGTCTTTATTCAGCAGTGCTTTAGACATAAAGTAATTCTAAAAGGAATCTTTCTACGATAAATGATAATTAAATGTATTTGCCTAGTATGGGGCAGCTTTAAGGCACAGTAGATGAATACAGCATGCTGAAGCTCTTGAGGTTATGCTTTTTTTTCTGGAGGGCAACACGGCTGCTTCAGTGTCAGTGCCTGACACAAACTAACAGGCATGGCTTTTGTCCTGTGGGCCCAGATTACTCTGTGAAGAGCGGAGATATTGTGACAATAGAGGTTGCCTGCCAGGATTGCTACTTGAAGATCCAGAAGGTTTCTTTGGGGACTTCGGAGTGTGGGATGGACTTCAGTAATCGAGATGACACCCTGAATTTGGGCAATGAGGCTGAATTGTGTAATGCCCTGGCTGGTCTTCAAACAACAAGTGACCAGGATGCCAGAGGTCAGGTGTGTGTGTTAGAATCCACAGAAATCGCCCTGCTGAACAACATACCCTACCACGAGTGCTTCAAAGCTGCCATGGGCAAAGTACTGTCTTCATTAAATCCAAGTAAGGACTTGCAGACCATGGATGTTGATGGACGTAATAGTGGGTTGAACCATCAAGAGAGTCAAAGCAAGAGCTCTCTAGATGCAGCTCCTGATCCTTTGTACATATTAGATGTATCTGAAGGCTTTTCTATCCTGCCCATTATAGCTGGTAAACTTGGACTGGTTAAAGCTTACAGTTCTGTTGAGAAAGAACAGCATCAGACAGCCCTTAACATAATTTCAGAAGCTAACCACTTCCCTAAAGAAACATTAGAATTTTGGCTCAACCACTTAGAAGATGAAAATGTGGTGTTACAGAGACCAAAATCAGACAAGCTGTGGAGTATTATTATTTTGGATGTTATAGAGCCATCTGGTTTAATCCAGCAGGAGGTGATGGAAAAGGCTGCAATATCCAGGTACTGTATGAAAACTTAAGTATTCAATAAAGAGTGGACAAAGGTATTCCATACTGGAATCCCTAATGGTGTAGAAACTCTTTCAGAAGTTGCTTCTAAATGCAAAATTACCATGATGTTGCTTCTGCAGAGTAGAAGTCTGTTTTCAAAACAGACTGAAGTCATGCTTCAGGATGGAATTTCTCAGAATTTCCTTGGTGCCTGGCCATTGTGCATATGTATTTTAGAGAAGTGTTAAGACTGCATTTTCATGTGCTTTTAGTTTGCAAGTGTGTGGGTGTGTGATTGGATTTTGCTTGACCTGAGGGAAGCTTCCAGGATAGCAAGCAGCATGGTACAGCTGATGTAATTTTAAAGCAAGACTTAAGTTAGAGAAGTCTAGATCTGTGTGCATGTCAAGCTGCTAGTGGAACCTGTTACTGTTGAGACAAATGTGGTACTAGAACAGCTGGGGGGTCCAACCAAGGTAGCTGTTAGCTGAAGGAATGCAGAATAAGGGAGAAATGAAATGATGGAAGTGCATTCTCAGGGCTTATGAGCACTTGACCTCGGAGGAGGAGCTTATCTGTCTTGAGTGTAGCTATTTTCTTTCTTTACTGCTGATGTGCTGTAGTGGTGAAATCTCTCTTTACAGATGTTTACTTCACAGTGGAGGAAAGATATTCCCACAATATGTATTGATGTATGGGATGCTTGTGGAATCCCAGTCTCTGCTGCTGGAGAGTGCTGTTCAAGGAACAGAACCAACTCTTGGGTTTAATATAGCCCCTTTTATCAACCAATTCAAGGTATGAAGTTGGTGGATGTTTCCAAGAATAGTTCTATAAATTGCAGCTGTCTAGCTGTTTAGTTTTCTTGTGTTTTTATATTAAAACTGAGGTGAAACTTTCATTTTCCTGTGGTAATGTAACAGGAGAGAGTTACGTAACAAGTCAGGCAAGGGCCTCAAGATAAACTAAAATAAGTAAGAACATGGACATAAAATTGTGGGAGAAATTCTGGTAGACAATAATGTAAGACAAAAGTGATTGTGCTGTTACTGTTCCCCCAGTAAGTTTGTGTCTCAGCCTTCCCATTTCAAAAGAGACTAGAAGGTTGTATTTGGTCTCTGTTCCTTCTAGGCATTACATGATTTCCTAGAAAACATTGCATTAGGATGAAGTTTAAACTTTTCACTGTTGTATAGCTACTGGTAGCCTGAAATGGTGGTATACTTGTAGGTACCTGTTCGTGTGTATTTGGATCTCTCCACACTGCCCTGTGTAGCCTTGAGTGAGCCAGCAGAACTTCTGAGGCTGGATCTCATGAACCCTCTCTTGAGCAGCTCCAGCAGAGAAGTGAAGGTGAGTTGAATATAGGCAAACTCAGAAGCCTGTCCTGCTGCCTGGCTGCAGAGCTCATCCTGGCCATGAGACTTAATGCAGAATCTACTCACCTGCAGGTCTGCATGGAATGGGTTGAAGTGGGTTAAATTACTCTGTCTTCAGACTTCTCTGTAAAGGTGTAAATGGCTAAACTAATATTTTAAATATTTGTAGGTGCAAATTTGCAAGGCTGGTCAAGTCACTGCAATTCCCTTCTGGTATCACATCCATCTCGATGAAGACCATAGTTTGAGTACATCAGATGAGAGCTCGCACTGGAAACAAGCTGCTGTTGTTCTGGATGAGCCCATCCGAGTTCAGCTTGGAGATGAACTTGTGCTCAATGTCCAGCATCATAAAAGCAGTATTAGCATTACAGTAAGGCAGTGAAGAAAGTCATCTGGAGTGGGATGTTGGTTAATTATCTATGCATACACAGATTGTTCAGTGCGATGGATGTTAATTTATATTAAAGTCTACATTTTCTTTACTGATGCATGAGGCTATTTTATTGTTGTAATATGTAAAAATTAAGTATTAACTAAAACGCTACAGGGCTGTTGTACCAGATACTGTTTTCATTCTAGCTAGAAGATTGATTGCTAGCTCTTAGTTTTGTTTTCTAGCTTCTAAAAATAAGACCTAGCAGATACAGATACCTTCTGTGAGTGAAAAGCTGCTGACTAATAAATCCCTGAATATTGCATAAATCTTATCTTAGGCAGTGCCCCAGCACTGCAGCAGGCACTGCTGCAGCTGATGCTGTTTAAGGGAGAAGTGACTTTTTTTTTCAGCTGTTTGTTCTACTTTGCTTATGAGTGTATTGATCTTCACCTTGTTGTAGTGTGCCTACTCACTAAGAGCTAGAACTAAAGTTTGAAAAAATGGGTCTGTTCTGCCTTAAACAGCCCCAGCTCTTGTAACACTTCCACTTGCAGTATCTCAAGTGTGGTGTAGATACTTTTAAGTCATAGAAGAAGAATGCTTGTAGGAGGAGGTGGACAGGCCCCTCACTCTGCTTAGAGAATTGCAGCATGTCTGTTAAGGCACAGGCCCTGAGCTTTTGTTTTTTCTTTTTCAAGGCTATGTCAAACCTGGCCCAGAATATTCCATCTCTCATATGGCAGTACTTTTGTGTAGCATTACACTTAGGTAGCATGCAGTTATTAAGTTTCTTCTGTTAAATTCCTCTTCAACTAAAAGACCAAAACTGCTTTTCCCTCTTGTGCTTTATCAGGGTGCTTCCCTCTGTACATGAAGGAGGGAGGAACTGGAGTCTATCTGCAGCTATTTGTGCATCTTATTTAGGCAAACTCCTGTACTAGATTCCCCCCCCCAGAATCTCCTTGCAAGCAGGCTTGGCCAAACACCTGCAGTTGCTGGCTGCTTGTTCTCCACCCAGTTCTTTGGAAATGAAGGGTAATGACATAAGTCATTTTCCACAATAAAGTAACTGGATACTACCTTCTAGCCAGGAATTGGAGTAGGTCAAATAACAGAGTTCAGGTTTGAGTGAGAACAACTGAGAGCAAGATTTCAAAGGGAGAAGTTTAGAAAATATTAGGTATAAATCTTTTTTTTTTTTTTGAATGAAACAGTGAAGAATGACTTGAAAAGCAACCTGTTCGCATGCTCACACCCTGGGTATATAATAGCATAGTGTAGTACCCCTTTAAAAAAGGGGAGAGGGTAGAATTAAAACTTTTTGAAATAGTGAGGTATGATCTTGCAACTTCACTGCAAAAGTACCACCTCTCAGGCACTGGGAGTTCTTATAGGTTTATTCCCTTCAGAAGAGAGACCTTTGTTTATGTTTGTTTTTAAATATCTCCTCATGTATCATCAAAAGCTATTTCTTCCTAAGCTCCAGTCAGCTTCCCCTTTCTGCTTCCAGCCCTGAAATGTCCGTTCTTTGGATAAGCACTTGCACTAGTTTTAATCTCCTTTTTCCACAAAGATATTTTCCTCCTGTCTGTCATTCACAACTTGAATGACTGTAACAGTAAATCAGAGAGAAGGTAGGTAAACAGTTTAAATAAATCTTTTAATTCACTTATTTACAAAGGCAATGACTCAACAACTTGTAAAGTATGATTTGCACTTTCCCACTACCTTGAAATACAGCACATACAGAGTCAACTATAAAATATGCAGCCTAGTGAGTAAGGCGCAATATTTACATCACACTAGTACTGCAAAAAGCACTTAAGATGAGATCACCATAACAATTGGAACTTAAACATTTACTCTGTAAATGGCAATAATGCTGAAAAAGAAATTGCAGGTTTCACTTAAAGCATCAGTGCGCTATTTTTAAGTCAGATTGCAAACATGCAATACTAATTAAAGTCTGTTAAAGGGATAAGAAATAATACCCTTCATTTTCTCAGTTTTGCAAAACAGTAACAATTTGATACGTGTACTTTTTACTGCTAGTAACTCTAGTATTAGACTAGCTACTTAATTCTACTGGGGCAAATGTCTCTTCTTCCCTAGAAAGGGGGCAAAAAATAATAATTAAAAAAAAACCTCTTACATTTGAGTTCAGGCTATACCAGAAGCATAGTACAATACCCACACATACACAAATTTATGAATACAAATTGCTACAAAGGCAGTGGCAGGAGAGCCTGCTTTATCAGCTTAAAAAAAAGTCTTAATGATAAATAATTTATTGCAACCCCAAACAAAACAAAAGTCACTTTTGATTTTATTTCCATTTTGATATCCTTCAGTTTTCCCCCCAAGGTTGTAACCATTATTCTCCCTTTAGAAAGAAACCAAGTAGAAGGTATTCATCCAAATCATATCTTCCTACCTCAATGAACTAGCAGGAAAATACAAGCTGCAAGGACAACAGCTTTGCAGCCTTGATGTGCTAGACAGGGGCCTTTACAGCAGCATGTGAAGGGAATGCTTTGTTTTTCCAGATTCTCACTGATATTCTGTAATAATTACCTTCCTGAAAGAAGGTGCAGTTAGCTGGGTGGGAGAGAGAAGAAAATAATTCCTGTATTTCTTCCCTACTCTAGGGCCTGCTGTGATATGGAAGTTACTATCATAGGAGGCCAATCAAAGCTAATACAAATAATATTTTATCCTTTAGTGTTCTTGAAATTACTTTTATCCCCAACACTAATACTTCATGTAGTAGAAGAGCAAAGTATTTTTCCAAATATCTTTTGTATTAGTAGAAATCAGTTAAATTCAGTATACTTGTCTTTTCATACAATATAGGTGTGTAAAAGATTAGCAGTCTAAGGATGTGATTTGCAAATTTGCACAGAAATTTAAGTGTGCATGGTTTGCTCTGAGGAGTACCACAGCTACGTCATTCTGAATTCAGAATTAAAGCATCAGTTACAGCCATCCTGCCTGTGCAGCAGCTCTTTCCAGCTACTCGCCACTTCCCCCAGCAAGAGTTCGTGTGAAAGGAGCTGTGTGGCGAGGGTGCAGGAGACTCCTGGACACGCTCCAAGTGGGGAGCTTAGCTTTTATCCAGCGCTCTCTCTGGCGAGCTGGGCTGTAGGTCTGGTGCCTCCTCTGTGTTACAAATACCATCAATCACAGGGACTGTCGTGGGGGTGGTGAGAGGTGTCACAGTGTGTCCAAACCCCTGGTAATGACCCATGGGTGAAGATGGCATTGAAGAAGCATCAGAAATTGGATCTTGAGTAGATGAAGACAGTAAACTTGTATGCTCGTTCTGTTCATGGTCCTCAGCAAAAAACATTTTCCTTGGCTGGCCCAGAACTGTCCTTCCTAGAATTAAGCCAAATGAGACTGCCTTTTAATACTTGCAGCAATTTACTGAAGTTCTTACAGACAGACAGTATAGAACACATGCNAAAAAAAAAAAAAAAAAAAAAAAAAAGCTTTGTTTTTAGGAAGTCTCACATGGAAATTATTAATTTAATAGAGATGTCTTTTCATTTGAAATTCTTTCTCTTCTACCAGAAATATCCCAAATTTACCTGAGATTCATCTTTTAGAAGTAAAATTAAGAACTATGTTCTTCCTTGAACAAGACTACTGGAAAAAAAAAAAATATGGGATATGCCATGAAAATCAGCTGCCATTATCAAGGTACTAGAATGATGCCTGAAAGGATAAAATGAAGCAAGAAATACACATAAAAATCTTTGTTACTCACCAACATTTCGAACTTGTTCTGATATATCTGCCCTTAGATCAGAAATATCCCACATTGCAAGAAAAGAGTCAAAGCAGGATCCTTCTTCAGCTTCCTGGACATAAGGTTTATAGGAAAAACTGTAGTGATGAGCAATAGCAGCCAAGAACATCTCGACACAGATGATGAAGTCCTATAACAAGGAGCAAGATGGCAACTCATATTTAATCTGTCAATTCGAGGAAAAAATAAAAGTGTTTCTAGGCCTCTTCTAACATCAAAAGACAGAGATCAATTGTCTTGGGAAAACAGCATGAGCTTCGATATTCTTGGAGTCCTCTGGCAGTCGTGTGTACTCCATATATACATGCACCTCTATCCCCACCTGGCAGACTGACTCACAGAAAGTGAAGCTCCAGCAACTATATGATGGAATTATTTTGGGAAAAATTGCAAGGACAGCCAAAAGAAACACTTAACCAGGATAAACTTCTCCTCCCCCATCCCTCCTAGGCAACACATGAGTATAGAGGAAGTATGTGACCAGCTGATGGTTAATCCAATTTATAACAAACCCAGTTCTAATCTAGCTTATGTTAATCACGTATGACAATATTTGAGTTCTGAAGATGAGCTAGGCATCTTGCATAGATTAGTCTAAAGGGTAACTGTCTGCTCCCACCTGTAAGCCTGTAGCCACAGCTTCCACGCTTTGCCATTCCCAGGTGTGCTTCTCAGAAATAACACCCACTTTCACCAGCAGTGCAATGAGAACCGCTTGCCTGCAAAGATTATCTGTTATTACTCAGTGCTGGGTAAAAGCCTCCGAACACGACTGAGACAATGGTCCAGGTTGTACCATTTGTGTATTTAGATTTTAAGGGCAACAATACAAGACAAACCAGGCTGAGAAAGAAGTCAGTCATCCACAGTCCTAAAGACCAACAGAAAAGTCAACAAAATAAAGCTGTTATCCCAGTTGCCTACCATAAATCACTGCAGCCTACATAGTAACAGCCAAATATTCAAATGCAGCTGACTGGGAGCACTGCTTAAAGTAAACAGGTAGTATCTTATTTTGAAGAGTCTTTAAATTGCTAAGCAAGCAAAATAATTGCAAGTGAAGATTCTAAAATGAAATAAGTTCTTGAGAATCATCTATGCACTTCCAAGTCCAAAAAAAATAATCTCCAGTGGAAAAAACTACTATATCTAAGATTCTAACTTATATCTGAAGTATCCTTTTCCCCCTCACAGCACTTGAACAATATGGTAGATTTTTAAGGCATCCAACCATGTCACACATGCAGCTTTTTCAATTCTTTTATATCAATCCAAGAAAGCAAAAAAGTAACAATTAAATCACTTACCAGAAAGAAACAAAAACTACCATCTTCACACAAAGGAACTTGCCAACAGGCTGGATAGGGTTCAGTTCTTCACGAAGCACTTTGTAAAACAGCACTAGACAATACATAGCAAACTAAGGAGGAAAAAAAAAAAAAAAAAAAAAAGTTTTCAAATCCTTGTGTATTTTATGAGAAGTTGTTTTACAGCATCTCTTCAATTATGAGAAATGTATCACTGTATAATGAAAACTTAAAAAGCTGCCTATTTTAGGAAAAAAAAAAAAGAACTTTCAGATTTAACAAATCTATGCCTTTCCATCTGAAGGCCAGACTTTTTATTTTCCCTGGACATGTATTTCTGAAATGCATCGCTGTCAGACAGAAACTGAGGCCATCTATTGAAACAATGAAACAAGGCATAGGGAGCTATTGTGAAATGTTTTCATCAACAAGTGACTCTCCAGGGAAGAAGGCACACAAGGCACATGCCCATTGAAGCTTCTGTTGAGAACATCCAAAGTTTTCTCTTTAAAGAGAAATATTCATTTGCCATATGAGAAACAAATATCCAATGAAGTCATAGGCAATGAATGCAATCTTCACTGCAAATCTCAATATATTTACCTCTTACAGACAAAGGCAAGCAATCAAAGTAAAACCTCATGTCCCTTTTTCACACATTCTTTGCCTATTACAACTAAATTTCATCCAGCCAAGCAGGGGGACACAGCAGAGCACACACTGCAGCTGAAACTGCTGTCACAGTAGGAAGCAATGACAACTCCTTCCATAACAGTGACCCATCAAACACAGCAGTGGCATTAGCAAGAGAACACCCTTCTCAGATAGGACTTCATGGCTGCTGTTGTCTAGAGAACTAAAATACTAAAAGGAAGGAACCAGGGTTGCTGTTCTCTCCTCTTGCAGTGGTTCATGTGCAGTATGCTCTGCGTGAAGCACAGGAATCATTCCTCAGCCTTCCCAGCAAGCCACCAAGTGCAATCCCTGGTCTCCAAATCGTTATTTTCAGTTCCAGGGCTGACATCTTACGTTTTCCCTGCCACCTGGCTGCTCAGCCAGGCTCCTTTGGCTTCTGCAATCAGAGACTTCCACACCAGAACAACTTTCCTGCTCTAGAACAAACACATTCAAGGTCTGTTAAGGTAAATTTCAACTTAAAAGCTAAAATGTTAGATAATCCTCAGCTAAGTTTTTGCCCTAAAATACAGAAATAAGCAAACAAACAAAACCTAGTAATTATGCAGTCCTGTCCTTTCAAAGGAAAAGTGCAAGACAGGCTAGAACCTCGGTGCATAAGGCACTGTTTCCATTTCTCAGGCTCTTGCTGTCAAGCTTGCTACCACTAGCTTCCTGACACAGTATTTTTAACAAGACCCCTGCTGAGCCACTGCGTGTGGCTGAGAGGAGTCCAACAGAGCAAGGAAAGTCACCTGTTCTTCAGGGGGCAAGCTCGCAGCTCGCATCCCTGACCATTCCCCCACCAGACAGCTCAGGATACAGGAGGAACATGTGTTTTGCAGCTTAATAGTAAAAGCATTTAACATGCATGGGATTTAACTGATAAAACCAGAAGTCTACTACTCACAGAAATTACCTGACATTAACACAATTAGTCTCAATAGTTTATGCAAGAAAACATTCATGTAATACTATTACAATTACTTAAAAGAGCAGAAAGATGCACTTGATACTCACTAGCTGTGACATGTTGTTAAGTATAACCAAGTACGTCCAAGCATTGTTAAAGCTGAAGTTTCCTTCATCATATACTCCCACCAGCTCACAAATTCTGAAAGTATTTTAGAATTAATCACTATGTAGTAAATGATCAACGCTGATCAGCTGATAGAATTCAAAATCTGTTTTGGTACTCAAATATCAGCACTGGGAATCTGTGCAGGAACTACAGTCTTCAACATAAAGTATGTAAGATGGCAAGTTTATGTATTTTCCACAAAGGAAACAGTGTTTTAATTTCATTACATATGTAGGTACATTAATTTGATTTCTAGCACAGAAAATGAAAGCAAAGATACATGGCTAACATATCCTATGTTGAATTAATTCAGCAACATAGTTTTATTTTGGTTAATCTGTTATCTGTATTTCTTAAGAATGGCATATTTTCACAGTGCCATGAAATTAACACTTAATAACTACCAATGCAAAGTTTATAAAAGGCTTACAGCACCAGCATGCATAATTGGCTTCTATTCCTTTACAGCTATGGTAGATTAGATGAGTCCACACAAAAACACACAGTAAAGCCTAACACATGAAAATCTTAATAAATTTAAATAGTTAATGTGAAATCTGTCTTTAAAAATCCCAAACTGCTAAAACCAAAAGGAGAAGAGATGAGAAGAAAAAAAAAAAAAAAAAAAAAAAAGACAACTCTAAAATGAAAAGGAGATTAGTACTATAAAAATATCTTTCCTACGTAAACACTATTTTACATCCTCCCCAACTTGTTTCAGCAGCAGGCATTAAATATTTATTATTGCAATTCTGCAAACAGTCAATTGCTATAGAGAAACCATAAAGAAATCACAGGCCAATGCAAATTGCTCAGACCCGCTTTGAATACAACACAACAAAGCGAGTGCTCTTTTCAACTACATCCATTCAATACAAAGGACATGAAATTTTTTCCAGTGTTACTCAGAATTACATCCTGAAGAATCATCGTAATTATTTATGAGCATACTTACAAAGCAATAATGGTAGTAAATGGTCGGACAACAGTGTACTGCAAAACTCCCAGTTTACATCTAAATAACAGAACTCTGTAAGAAAAACAAAATTCATCATATGAGAATTTAAAGAAAATTCATTTATGGAAGTTTCATGTTCTCAGCAGTTAAACTAAATTAAGTTTTTATTTCAAAGTATATAGCACATGTGCACAAAGTGGAATAGACTTAGGCTATACAGATATATAAATGAAAATATTCAGCAATTCTTTTCTTTCAGCCATGGAAAAACTCTGCCTGTGTCAAAATGACAAGAATGGAATTTTGCACCATTTTTGAAAAGGCTTAAGAATTACTTACATTCAGAGTTTTTCTTTTACCTCTCAAAATTTTAAATTTAAAATCCCTTAAGAGAGAAAGAAAACACACTGTCCATCAGATTAAGCACATGAATACAAATAGTTCATGGGTGTATGCCTTTTCTTCCTTTTACTGTGGAAGGAAAAGCAATGGGCTACACAGTACCAGTGAATCTGTATTTTCAACAAACATTCTAGGACAGGAAAAAGAAAATTCAAGGAGGATGTTTTTGAAAAAGACAAGTATTTTTCAAAAATAAGCAAGTGTTCTTCAGCACCACCTGATTCAACTCTGGTTATTAACTGAAGAGTGATTTCTAGCACAGTACGGTGAAAACACGTTCAAACAGTAGGTGTTCATAGATGATAACAAGATGCTTGCAAAACATAAAGTGACTTTGCCAAACAACAACAATTATGCTACTATGTATTTGTGTATGATTACATAGCCTAAAATTTTAAAGACATCATATACTCACTCTCCCATAGCCCATGATGGACAACAACACAGGGGAGGCAGATGTCTCTGCTGATCTTTGGCTTCTATTATTAATACCAGGTTTGGGTAACGGTTGGTTAGATAATTTGAAAGAAAAACCATAAAATTATAGATGACATAAGCTTCATAGCACTCTCGACAAGTATCCACATAAATCGCAATGTTGGGGTATTTCAAAGCTATCCACTGTAAAAAGACAGATGAAACAAAAAGTTACAAGCAAGTAAAGTAAAACTGATTCCAAAGACAACACTATCTGGCTAGTTTAGCCAAGTAATACATCTAGAACTTGAAGGACTTGAAGTATTTCTTTAGTAATGTGTGTGGTGCTACAGCTAGCAATTAAAATTTTGTAGAAATACCAGTAGTACTTCAGATTGCACCTCTACCTCCCTCCAGTGAAAGCACGCTTAAAGTGCAGCACAAGAAATGCTCTGTTCTTGTGACCATACAAGATAGCCCTTTAAAAATCACTACAGATACAGGTTTCCTATACATGACCTTGTCTAACTAGAAAACCACAAAATAAAACTGTCTGCTCAAACTGACATATTCAATGTCAATGGGGATTTGTGAACTACATTTTTATTCCTTTGGTACAAACTATTTCTTTTTATATCTAACATGTAAACATTTGTTCTGGCATGTTTGCAAGCTATAGTAGACAGCAGCAGATTAACCTTAAAGTGGAAATCAACCATCATGACCCTATGCAAAAGTTTCAAACAGAAAACTTTTGTTTGTTTTGTAAAATGGTGATTATGGATCAGTTGTCAGAGCCTTTAGTGTGAGTTTTATTTCAGAGTATCACACTGCTGTTGCACTGTCCCATGCAACTTATGCTACTTTTTTTATTTACTAAAGGCAGGGACTCTGAGTTTATGATGTTTCCCTCCACTGCACTAGAGGGAACATGGTGTCCTCTCCAATCCACCCATCAGATCTACAGAAAAGTGCTTCACATCCTCATTGCAGTTAAAACAACATCTGCTGCAACACCTTTGTGGAAGATGTGATGCTGAAATTATTTTAGATGGATCTAATAAGCGGAGAATACAATGTCTGAATCCTAAAAGAGAACTGTATGTTCAGCTCAGAATACGCGCTCTAGAAAAATGCAATATATGAAAGGCCATAAAATACAAGAGTTCAGCAAAAGATTTTCTTACGATGTGTTAGAAATGCTCTTGAACACTACAGCTCAAGCATCAGCATTTTTTTCTCTCAAAGAAAAATTCTATGTTTGAAATCACAATTTCAACCGGTAGTAGTTCATATTTCCCATAGGAAACAGGCAATGTTGCTTTCTTCCCCACTCCCAGTTACTCTAAATCCTAGGTTTCCAAAAATATGTATGTACACATATTTTTAAGAGAACAGTTGCACTTTGCCTAACACAAGAAAGGTAAGGCACCAACTTCTTTGAGACTGCATTTGGATCAATCCAGTCAACAGGCTTCTTACTAAGCTCTTACTGAAGTAAAAAAGAACAAAACAAGGCACCCGATGTCCTTTACACATCTGTCATATGGATTATTCAAGAATAGACAAGGTACAGTTAAGATGGATCACAGAATTGATCCCATTAACTCTAAAACATAACATAATACCGTTAAAACTATATTTTGGACATCCTCCATAAGCAGGAGCACACTGTTCTTTCTACAAATAATGACACCAGTTTCTCTCATCCCCCAAAGCAAGGAAAGAATCATTTTATTCATCTCTTAACACTTACACTGTCTAAGCTGTAAATCGGCACCATCCACAGAATCCTGTTATGATAACAAAAGAACAAGTATTATTAGAAGTATTTTAGTCTGAATTAAATTTAACATCTGCAGTACAGGTAAAATGTGAAATGCTACCTTATTATTGGTTTCTGTAATTCAGGTTGAGTGTAATGAACCAAGTGCTGTAGTATTCCCCAGAGAGAAATGGGGATAGTCATTAGTAGAAATATCCCAGCGATAAACCAGGCCTTGGTATGAATTCCAACCTTCCAAGGAAAAAGAAGAGGGCAAGATCAAAGTTTCAACATTAATACTTTTAAGTTAGTAGTACAGCAAGGGAAATATTTCTCAGTGCTTTTTACTGTGAATGAATTTTTAGGATGGACGTTAAATATATACCCCAAATTATATTTAGCTTTTCTAACCCCTGTTTTTGAATATATAAACTTTTGTCATGTCTTGATCTGACCTGGAGTAAAATACGAGAAGTCTTGCAAGCCACCACCACACACAAAGTGTCAATACTCATTACAGGATTTCCTTGCTTTAGATCTACAACTTTGCTTGGCTTAGTGCTTTATTATAAAGCTTCTGGCAGCTTCTGGATTTAACATATCTTTAGCTTTAGAATCAAGTTTCAACTAGTAATATATTGAAACTAGTTTCAATTAACAATTTGAAATGTACATTTCAAATTACATTTACATACATATGCACTTATATCTATTAAAACTCAGATCATTCTAAATCCAAATGCTTTTAAGATCTGTATAAGCCATCCCCAAGTACCATAAAATGATAAAACAGGGAACACTGTTTTAAAAACAGATTTGTTTTTAATGCAGGGAGCTGTTTCTCCAGTTCCCTGCTGTACACAAACACTTTATATCCGCTATCACATTGCAGTTCAAAGATCTCAAAGTTTCTGAGAAATTTCCCTGACAGTATCAGATTTAGTTATTTTGAAATGTCAACTAATGCTTTGATACAACATGAATAAAACTCAATATGCTGAACACACGAAGGTGTCAGAACAGGGCACGCCAGTTACAAAAGAAAAAAATCTAAAACACAATGAAGGCAGACTTTACAGTGCATAAAATTATGCCAGGAAAAGTTATATCTGATGGAATGAGCCTATATTGAGTAAGATAATGCATATTGCAAGATTAAATTTTTACATTCCATCGAGTTTGTTGCCATACGCCTGCACAATTCCCATGCTATTGCCATGTGATCTATATAGTGCAGGAAGGGCAACACGAAACCGAAGGCTCCCTAGGGCAGCCCTGCCCGCCGCCCCACGCCCCAGGGCGCTGCGTTATTGCCGTGAGGACAACGACGCCAGCATCACGAGCGCCTGGGGCCCGTTCCGGGTCGCAGCAGAGGGAACCCCCGCCGGGCGCTACTGCCGCCTCGCACACGGGCATCACGAGGCCGCTCTCGCACTTTCTCTCTCCCAGTCAGCGTCCTGCGCGTCAGTGACAACCGCCCTTCCCCCACCCTCCCCCCGCAGAAACGCGCGGCCGTAACGGCTCCTCAACGGCCACCGCGGGGGGGGGAGGGGGGGGGTAACGCCGGCCAAGGTGGGCGCCCCTTCCTCCCCCTCACCTCCAGCTTCTGCAGCTCCCACACGCAGAGCGGCACCACGACGAGCAGTCCCACGATGTAGAGCAGCACCACGAGCGGCCGGATCCAGCGCCGCCAGTTCCCGCAGGTGCACGGCATCTTCCCGGCTCCTGCCCGCCCGCCGCCTCAGCGCCTCGCCGCCGGGCCCGGCAGCCCCAGCGGGGCGCGCATCAC
>VZSV01000024.1:2285363-2322387 GCA_013398735.1 Nothocercus julius
TTGGTCTCATCAGCAAACTTGCTGAGGGAGCACTCTGTGCCTTCATCCAGGTCATTGATGAATAAATTGAACAGGATTGGGCTGAGGACTGACCCCTGGGGGACACCGCTAACCACAGGCCTCCAACTCGACTCCACGCCACTGATCACCACCCTCTGAGCCCTGCCATCCAGCCAATTCCTAATCCACCTCACTGTCCACTCATCTATCCCACCCTTCCAGAGCTCGCCCAGAAGGATGCTCTGAGGGACGATGTGAAAAGCCTTGCTGAAGTCGAGGTAGATGACATCCACCGCTCTCCCCTCATCTATTTATTCAGCTATTCATTCCATCATAGAAGGCGTTCAGGTTAGTCAAGCATGATTTCCCCTTGGTGAATCCATGCTGACTTCTCTTGAACACCTTCTTGTCCTCCACGTGCCTGGAGACAACTGCCAGGATGAGCTGTTCCATCACTTTTCCGGGGATGGAGGTGAGGCTGACTAGCCTGTAGTTGCCAATCCAATACAGCTCTTGGCTGAAAGTCCATGCTTCAGGTGAAAGAAAAATTAAAATTTACAGATCTTTGGGATGTTTTCTGTAAAAGGAGGACTGTTTGGTCATTTAATATGGCATTCATAAGAACAAAATCTGCCTGAGAATAACATGGAAGGAAAGATGGAAAAGATGCTGATCAACACCTTCTCTACAGTAGAATTCTGTCAATTCTAATAAAAATCGTAAGAATAAATCATTCCCATAGCCCATCACCAGTGAGGAAAGAGAATTGTCTTGTAAAAGTATAGAGTCACCTGCAACTTTCACTACGCATAAAACTTTATTAGCCTATAGATAAATGTCATTAGCTGGTTGTTTGTCTCCTTTTCTCCTTTGTTTATTATGCACCATTCTGTTGAGAAGTTAGCAGATTTTTACTCAGAACTTCCTTTGTTACTGTTGTGTTTTTGTTCACAAGAATTCTCAAATGCTGGTATGGAAGTTTTTTCAAGAAATGATCTGTCCTGGTAAAGAGGCAGGCAGTGCTGTTGCTTAGCAGAACCTGTACCTGCTGTTGCAGGCACAGGTAGCAGCAGGTACCTGCTGTACCTTAACCTTAGCTGTACCTGCTGCTACAGGCACTGTCAGTGCTCATTCAGGAAACAAGTTAGTGAACTCCGGTCAAAAAGATCAGAGTCTTCAGTCTTACAGACAGCTTGCTGCTACAGCTTTAAAAAACACTATAAATACCCATGAGGGTTTGTTAACAGAGGATATTCTCTCTTCTTCCACTCCTTTCTCAGGAAATAATATGTGATATTTGCACATGTGGTATCCTACACAGCAGAGTTGGAAAGGATGAATTTGCCTGTAGGTGGGGCACAGGGACTGTTTCTGGTTAAGTTTCCATTTCAGCCAAATTGACAAAGTAGTGTTGCCAACAACGTACATTTAACACGAGTCATACAGCAGAATACCATGAAACTAATTTTATTTTATTATTACTATGAAACTAATTTACTTATTTTTGAGCCCTTGGAATACATTATATTATAAGTGAATCCATGAATATTATTGGTAGAAAATGTGTTTCCCCATAGTAATAGGATTTTAAGTACTTGAAAATATCCAAAATATGTCAGTCAATAAAATTATTCTAGAATAGCTGGCAACAGTGAAGTCAAATATGAGGGAACAAAGAAGCGTCAACTCTGTGACTGCTTTCTTCCCTCTTTCACAGTATCAGCTTCAGCTGCAAAAGTCTGTTTGCTTCTTATTAATAGCAACTTAAGAACTGCAACAGCAAGAAGCAGATAGTTCGTCAGACAAATGATCATTCAGCCTATAAAGCCTATCGGTGATATAGTACTCAGCAGTTCTATTCCTTTAAGAGACAAGCGTGTTATCAGATATTTCTGATACATTATAAATATCACAATATCCCAGTCATCAGAGGATGAGAAATACTCTACTGAGAGATTTGCATCTTTGCAAAACCGAGAATTCACCTGGGGAAAAATTACTTCAAGATTTTCAGTAGCATTCCTGTAGAAAAGTAGTTATCTTTCGCAGCGCTCCACTTCAGGAGTGAGTTGGAAACCCCTAATTTAGCTTTTCATATTATTTTAATACAAACAAGCAAATTCTTTCCCCATTTCTCTTGATTGCTTCCTGCCTCAACAGGCAGCTGTCTGATTGTGCTGCTTATTTGACTGGTAAGAATATATCAAATCACTGCAGTAGATGTATTTTTAATGACTAATATTTACATTGGCTAGGTAAATAGTTATTAATTTGTATAGCCCTTTAACCGTATTACCCAGGTGAAGCTGCTTAGGTGTAAATAAAGTAAAAACAGATTTGTTTTCTATTGAAAAAAAAAAAGAAGAAACAACAGAACAAGCCATGCTATTCTTCATTGTCTGTTTTGGCTAAAAAATAGTTGAAATGGTATATCATCAAATATGTTTTAGCTTGAGAGATATATAGAAACATTTTTAAAATCTTCCTTATTTCCAAAAAATCTCAGTTTTGTTACTTGACACTTCCTCCAAAAATTCCAACTTTGTTCTTAGTTGTTCCATAAGGCAAAAAGAAGAAAAGTACATGCACTGAAGGATACTTGAAGCATTTTTTTTTCAGATAGGATTGAAGTGTTGTTCCAACACATGTCATAGAATAATACCAGTAACCACTAGGATGTGCTGTCCATCTAAAATTGAAACTCATATTTTAAGCAACTGAAGCAGCAAAATTCTCAAGTGTGGTGTAAACATCAAACCTTGGTGTTCTCATCTGGAGATCTTGGAAAAGTACAAAATACAGATTTTCATACGGAAAGGAATGGGGAATTTGAATGATAGTTTTTTTTTTTTTTTTCTATCAGGCTAATACCTTCAGTAGTCATGCATAAAATATGAGTTTACTAAAGGAGTGTCACAGCCATGACATCATATCAATTTGTTAAATACCTAACACTGCATTTTAGTGTTTTTATTTTAGTATATGTATTTTTGAAGACTGTGATCTGTGTGTTAAGGCCTCATATGCATATCATGTGCAAATACATGCATCATTTTTACATGAAAAAAAAAATGTTCCACAATAAAATCCTTGTTTGATTAGTAGATCAATGTACTATTACTTGTGGAAAATATAAACATTACTTGTGGGAAATATAAACATGTTATCAACATAGCATATCATATAATTGAATGTATCAATGTTCTATGTTAATATTTGTGGATTTAAATTGATATGTTGAATTAGTGGTTGTAAAACAAAGCATGTTTATCAGAATGTAGATCCCCCAAAACTGATAATGGAAGCATTTGAAACACGTTTCTTAAAATTTGCCCTTGTCGTGTCAGTTGTTTTTGGTAATTTAACCTTGAAACTGTTTCATATATTAGGATTTCACTTAAGAATATGTTAGCCATTACAAAGTGATAAGTAGTGTAAGTGGCGAAAGTAGTTTGAAAGGCATGCAGAAGTTACAGGGTGATCTATTTAGCTGCTCAAACCGTAAATGAGACATGAAGGGGTTGGTGGTTGGTGGTCCTTTCAAACTAGCGATAATCCTTACAGACAACTATAATTAAAGAATTCCTTCAGTAATAAAGTGCTCTTAACTCATGATACATCTTTTTTTCTTTGAGATTTTCAGTGTAAAAAATACATCAGGAATATAAAATGTTATAGATTCTGAAATAATGATTTTATAGCATAGACAACATATTTTGTTACCAGTAATGATGAAGTCATATAGTAATTCTTTTTTATTATTTTTGATTGTGTGCTGCTACTTGAATCAAGCTTGCATAATATTAAGTATTGTATTTCCAATCATTTCTTCTAACGCCACTCAAAAGAGGAAGTTTACTAAAGATGTGTTTTGACCATGCTTTCTTAGTTGTTGCCCATCAGTGTTGTAAGCATCCTATGAGAACTGAAGGATAACAAACACAAAATGGCTATATATTCTTTGAAAAAACAAAAACAGCATAAGCCATTTTAAAAAGAAAGTCCTAATCAATAAGAACATACCAATATAACAGAACAACTTCTTTTGAAAGGTGTATTCTCTCTCTTTTCTTTAATTTTCTGTGAGGCGTAAACTAAGTGTATGTCTGAGAGGCAGCAATTCCCCCATTGCAATTCTAATTCTGATACTGACTCAATGGTAGCATGTGGCAATTCATCACATTTTTTTTATATGTAAAATAGAAGTAATACGACAAGGATGATATGAAGATTAATTATAAATCATTCTGAAAATCTGCGTTCTGTAAATAATGATTATTTCTGAACTGCTGTCTCCAAATCACTTGGGATGAGACCCAGAAGAGGACATAAATACTTGATACTGGACTTAGATGGAATTTAGGTGCCCAGGTTCAAAACTGCGATCCTAAAAATATTCACATGGTTGCCACACAACCCTGGAGGTACCTAAACTCGATTGGAAGCTTAGATATTTTATGCTGTGAAGTGCATAAAGTACTCCAGCAATGCTTTTATGTTCTCTCAAAAGTGCTTAGTCTTAATAAGACTGAGCAGCCTAGTATTTATCTCAGATTAATGCGTAATAGATGTTCTGAAATAAGACATGTTTCCCTGAAGAGGTCAGCCCAGTAGGCATTCCCTGAAAATGCCTTACTGCTAAAGGTAGGCCAGGAACCCACAGTGACATCTGGCCCCATGGTGGAAAACACTTTCCCTTCAGACAATACCTCAGTGGTTAAAATAGGCACAAATATGTGTGAGATCCAGGTTCAATTCCTTTCTCTGTCTAAAAGGACTCAAACCTCCTAAGTCTGCCTCGGTCAGCAGCAGCAAACCTTTTAGAACATAGGGAGAATTCTTCAATACTCATTTCACTTTCCAAAGAAGATACTCACTAATGACTATCAACTTTTAAGCCTTGCAGCTGTGTTGCATTCATGAGAAAGAATGGCTGTTTTTCTACTTTACAGAAAATAGAGAAATGTTCAGTACTGTGTAAATACAGAAAGAGTTGTAAGAGTTGAGACTAGAACCCAGGATAATGTGTTTCTGTGAGTGCTTGCTTACGTTAGTCTACTTGTACACAACACAATGTCTTTGAAGATATACCAATCATACATACTGCATGCATTGTACAGAGGCTCAACTACAGGGTTCTCAATTCAGTTATGTGGGCCAGGAAGGGAAAATCAAATGTTGTTACCCTTAGTAGTTCAGAGCCTTGGCTTTTTCTACTTCTGTCCTAGTCTCAGCAATAAAGGTTTATACAATACAATACAAACCTCTCTTCTCGTTCTTTCTCTCTCTCCATGCTTGTAGTCAAGTCTTAAAATGACCATTTAAAAAAAAAAAAAAAATTCTGAACCTGTGCTCTATTTTTAGAAGTCAGAAATATTTGTGATGTGCCTGGAAACAGACTTGAGCTCTGAGGGTTAATGGAGAAATGAAACTTTGTGAGGAGTTTCTCGTATAGTACCTGTTCTATCTAATGCTCAAGCATTTCTGCTGTGGTTTGGCAAACTTCCTCTTTCTGCCAAGCCAATACCTATCTCAGTGCTTTAAAACAGATTAATTAAAAGGAATTTTATAGTGATTTTAAATTCAAATCCTCTGAGATGTGTTCTGTTAACTGCCTGAAAGAATTGCTAAAATGAGAACAAGAAAAGTAAATAGGCTTTTCTTTCCACACTATTTGCTTTTATCTTTTCATGGATATGTTTAGCAAAATTTTTCATAACAGCTTATGCATATGACTAGATATGATTATCCTATCATTCGGTCATCATGGAATAAAATCGTGAAGAGAAAATATTCAGTTTTGTGTGAACACTGCTGTAGAGAAGTTGTGAGGATGCTACTAGACTTTGATCACTACCATCATATAAACAGTAATGTGCCTGGAAGATAACCATCATACTAGCTACATTTCAAATAGATAACTGTTAGCTATTAATGTGAAAAAGAAGTTTTTCGGTAGCCATGAAAAAGCATAAAAAGAAAACCTCTCATTCTAAGCGCTGCTGCTTAGCCTTGAGACTATTAGTGATTTTATGGACACTAACAAATTGCCTGCTTCTGTACTGCAGTGTAGCAAAATCCATGAAACAGATTGAGCCCCCCTGAACTGGGCCTCTGGAAAAAAAAAAGTTCTTCCATATTTTAAAGTGGCTTTTTAGGCCTCCTGAGTCTTTCTGGCACATCATTCTCAGACCCTTATGGACTGGGTTGCTGCCAAGAAGCTCTTTTCCCACAAAACTTCAGTAAACTTTGAGTGCTAGACACTGGAGTAGTGCATTTCCCAAAGAGAAATACAGTATTTCAAAATACCTACAGTGTAGGAATTAGCCTCTGAATGAACCCAACAGTATTTTTCCTCAGTTTTCTTACAAATACAAAAATTCAGTCTGTATCTTACACTGATTTAGCACTTTGTTTCTGTTGAAGCAGTGATTTTGTTTTACCAGCAGTATGATCTTTTTATAAATTGGAATCGCTTGTTCTTATATAAGTGTACTTTGATTTTACTAGACATTAAACCATACTTACATTTAATTGAAAGCATGTCAAAATAATTCTTAGCTACAAAATATTTCAACTCAAATAATCCAGAGGAAGAAATATGCTAGAGAAGTCATATTTGGCTTAGTTACCAGGGCTAGATAAAGTGAGTACAAACAAGTTTGTAGCATTTCTTTGGACAGCTATCTGGTCTCTCAGACCTTGTCAAATTTTAGCATTTTGTAGCTTTCGTTAAACACACAAAAAAAAAAATTATATGCCATTGAAAATGAAACTTTGTATATAACGTTTTTTGCTGTCCTATACTGTTCTCTAACTCTTGTGCTAGGGGCTTGCAATAAGCTCATTTCATGTTGCAGGAGGAACTATGTTTTCTTTTCTGTGAGTGCCTGAAGTGCTTAAAAGCTAGAGTAATGGAGAATGCAAATTTCTTTTGATCTGCTTTGAAGGAACTTTATTAGAGGTGGCTAGGGGAGAACTTTAACAAAAAGATTCAAATTAGCCACCCCAAACTCTCAGTGTGCCACATCTGGTATTGCATAGTCCTGGGGCAGGAATACTGGGCTTTAATGTTTTAATTTGCTTGTAGAGTATTCATACATGAGCAGAGGCCAGGGGACCATTACCGTAACAGGCTCGGACCTGCTGTGTGAGCCAACACTCCCAGGTGTATGCGTGCAGCTCCAGGGGACTTGGCTGGAAGTTTCTTTCACATAAATGAAAAGAGAGTTTTGAGTCAAATGGTTATCTCAGTTCTGAGAGATACTCTGACAGTATCTGAATGAAGGAACTGTCTCACCTCCTAAGTACCCGGTCCTACCCTGCTTATTCAGGCAAAGCTTCCACTGCCTTCCAAGAATCTGGTTTAGCTCCTCTTCTAGTGTGAATTTTGCCAGAGTAAATAGTACATAACTTTCTTAAGAATTACATACTTCCCCTGCAAACCCCAATTTTCATTTATTCATCTGATTCTGCAAAAATACATTTTGTAGTCAAGACGTCCAATACTTTGTCCTCTCCAAGCTAACTTATTTTGGGAAACTCAAAGGAAAACTTACAAAACTTACATTAGAGCCTTTCCTACTAGCTTATACTGATGATTTTCCAGGTCATTGTAGCTTGACCTGCTTTGGAGTTCCACAAGGCAGTGAAAGGTATCTGCTTCTAACTATCTGGGCAAAAATATTTCAGGTAAAAGCCTGATAGGATTTGTACATTGGTTTTGGGAAAGGAACGAGTGATCATGGCTATTTTCTTCTTAAGAAAACATATCTTTAGAGTAAGAAAGACAATCAGCATGAACAATTTCCACCAGGCAGTTATTGTGAAAGTTAAAATCAATGTAAAGCCAAGTCTTGTAATAAGCTAGTGGGCAACATCAATAACAAGCAGCAAAAGCAGCCCCACCTATGATACTGTTAACGATATCTCAGCTGAGTGTTTTAGACATTTGCCCAAGTGTTCTGAGATTGAAGGCAGAGCTTGAATAGCTTCATAGGATCCTTTGGCATGGCCTTGGCCAGCCTGCATAGAAAGCTATGGAAGGGCAGTGCTGCTACGGTGGAAGGAGCCTTGCTGTGGAAGGACAGCTGGCAGGTACGTTTCAGGGTGAAATATGGTGACCCTGAAACATTTCTGATAGAACTAGTTTGCAGAAAGGCCTTCAAAGAGATGAGTCATGCAGATCTTACTCTTTATTTTCTGCCTCCTAACAACTTCCTATGGAGTTGGTAAGTATACATGCTGTAATGCGAAGATCCATCTTAATAATGAACTTTGTCAGAGACTTCTCATTAAGAGCATTGAATACGAATACCACAGTGTCTGATATCAAGTGTTCAAAAGGAAAGGAAGTCTAGGTGACCAGCAGGAACTGGCAGGGAAAGGAATGGCTAATCACTTTTCTACATTTCTAATGGATCACCTATCTCCGTAAAACAGAACTTATATATTATTAATTTATTGTCATTTTACTGGTCTTGTACCAAGGCACGGTATGATTATCATTAATTATCTAGGTATCATTTTAGGCTTTGCTATGGACACTTTACAGAAGTTTAGTTATTTAAATGGTATGTGAAAGTTCATCCAGCACAGTGCTAAAGCAGAATCACCCTGCATTTCAAAATTAAGGAGTATGTCCTGTAAATCACTGTTCAGATGATCTCATCAATTGCCGTGATAGGTAGGTTCAAAATTTTTATGCTGGAGCTTTTCCCTCACCTTTAAGACTGTGTCTGCTAAGTGGTACAGCAGGACATTGAAGCATAAATACATACCCTGCTGTCACAGAGCAGTGCTCTGCCAGAACCTGGCAGAATCTTGCTGGTATAAACACAGGGACTGAAAACTCACCAGGGTGAGTTTAAGACTTGGTCCACATATGTGATGCATGTGCTAATAAACTGGTTATAAAACCTCCATTTCTAACAGGAAGGGAGTGTATCAGTTAGAAATCAGCAATACCAAAGCCTGGGCTAAGAGGAAGGTTGATGTATTCTCTTGCAAAGATCTGTTTCATCTGAGGAGATGAGAGTTTGTCATCAAAACATAAGCTAATTCTGCAGCTGTTTGCTCAGGAAATGTAACAGTAAATGCTCTTGCAATTTTGTTACAATTTTATTTTTCTACTTTAGTGCTGTTTAATTTGAATGTAAAGTGTGTTTCCCAAAGTCTACAAAATATATCATTAGAACAGCTAAATATATAATTTGCTACAGAAGATACGTTTTCTGAAAGTATTTACTATGCATAATAGGGAAACTGAATGTGGATATCAGGAGAATTGGAAGGGTTTTCAGTTTCACTCAGCAGAGTAACCCCCCCACCAAGATACTTTTCTCTTGTATGTATCAAGTGGTTCAAGAATACAGCACATTCCAGTAACAAACATAGATTCTGTTATTTTTCTGGTATAGAATTGCTATATTTTTGAGAAATATTTGCTCACACTGTAATATGTCCATATTTATTGCAGTGTAGCAGAGAATAGTTTCAATAAAACTGATCTTCGTGATTGCAGTAGGCATGTCAGTGGTACCTGATTTTAGGTTGCCCCAACTAACTGTACACCTCTCCAGTTTCTGCCTGGAGAGTGAAAAAGGACACTTCCAAAGATGTGCATTGACATGGTTCATCCTGTTGGTATCTGTGAGGTGACGTGTAAAGTAAAAGCTACACCTTGGAATAAAATTTGCATGAACAGGACAGTGTACTGGATTTGAAGAATATGAATGTACTATGAGGATTGATCCCAGTAAGTAGACAGGCTTCTTGTCTTCCTGTTCCATGCAACTTTTATAAACTTTTTATGTATCTTTCTTCACCTTGATTTTGAAGATAATTTCCTTTATTTGATCTTTGAAAGGGTGGTAAGTGTAAATTAGAAATACTTTGCTAAGCCCAACTTTGAACAACTGATTGTCTTGAAGGAAGTTTATAAGGTGGTTAGCATGTGACCTGGGCATGTCTTCTGCTGAAAATGCATGTTGTGCCCCAGGGACATTTGAGCAGAAATCTGTTTATACAAATGCAGCAGAATTAGAATTTGTACCACGCCTTCTTGCAGATTGTATCCGGTAGTGTTTCATAGAATAGAGTGATACAGTAGCAAAATGCTGGTAAGTATGTAAATGATGAGAAAGATACAGCAAAAAGGCAAGTAATTCCACAAGCAATAGAACTTATGAATACTGGTTTTCAAGAATTTGTATGTTGTGGTTTGTTTCTCAGATGTCTTAAAAGTAACAACCTCTGATCAAAGCTTTGCCTTCAGCTATAATGTATCTAACTTTTCTCTATCATGTGAATTTGCTGAGTACATATGAAATGCATTGCAGCAATCTTCTGTGTAGAGCGCTGTTAGGATCTTGTTCATCCATCCACCAATTTCTATGAAACTCACTGGAACTTCATAATGATGAGAACTCTAGTCTGTAAAATGTATTGGAAATTGCCAAGGAGAGTCAATAGTTATTTTTGAGAGTCTGAGGGACAGACAGATAAGCACATGAAACTGACTGCCTTAAAAGAAAATAAAACATATGCAGACTTGAGGGTTGTATAAGCCTCATTTTAAGGAACCAAGCTAGGAGCTATCAGGTAAGATTTATGATGAATTACTGCATAGGTGTTTTTTTTTTCCAAGGCAAAGGAGCTAGTTAGGTTGAGTCTGAAGCATGAAGAGTTCCACATGTAAATAAGTACATACAAACATAAATATAATGAAAGCCTATGTATACTGTATCTGTGAAACAAATAAAGATAAAATAAACCAAAGAGGAGGTGTTTAGTGAGATGATATGAAATAGCTTGCAAATTAAAATAAAGAATAATTACTGGATTCTAAAATGGAAGAAGTGCCTGGAAAGTGTCTGCATTTGAGATGTACAACTGAGAGATGAATCTTCTAAGATTCCATACAGAAGAAACTTATGGGTAACAGAGATCCCGTCAGCTGAAGAAAAACCTAGGCTTTGTTCTGTTCAGGGGAAAACAAGAGCAGATGTGAAACATCTAGAAAAAGGGAGGAGGAAAGATGGGTACTTATTGTGGAAAGCTGTTCCGATGTAAAAGAGAAAGCAGCTTCTGTGCTTTTCTAATTCTTCTCAGAAAGCAGCAAAAAAACCCCAAATAAAACCTCCATTGTTTCTGATGTACAAAAATAAGTGTGAGAACACCTTTCTGTAGAAAATGTCAGAAAAAGAAAAGGCTAAAATTAAATGTTGCAGTTCAGTTTCAGAATCGTGGAAGGATTTTGTTGGATCTTCTGGAAAGGTCTTTCAAAATTGAGGAGAGTTGAAAAACTAGGAGCAGTATTTACCACAACCAATGCAAGAGGCAATAGTAGGAGAGAATTAAGTAAGTTTGTACTTTAATAAATTTTACAGAGACATCAGTTCCTGCTCACCAGAGCTATCATACCATAAGAGTCCTTTTCTTTAGGAATGACTTGTGGGAGCAGCAGCCTCCAGGGCAATGCAACACAAAGTTGGAGGCCTCCTCCTCACTGCAGTTTCTGCTAGCTCTGTCCTTCCCCTGGCTGGAGGCGATGGGCTGAAGACCACTAATGAGCTTTTGTATGCTTCAGTCTTTGGAAGTAAGCTTCTGAAAGAGCTTTCTAAAGTTTTATTAAAAAACAAAACAAGACAAAACTCTTGCTTCTGTTAGATATCTTATCTTTTTTTTTTTTTTTTTTTCTCTAATTAAAGGATACAAGTTCTGTGTTTTACAATACTGTCAGTGAGGTCAGTTAGCCCTTGGGGAGAAGGAACATGTGTTTTCCAGATAGACTGAACTGGCTTAAGTCTACTTTATGTGTGTGCATATGTATGTGTACTTTCTTTGCCATCTAACAGAGCCAGCTATTGGGTTGAAAGATACTGATGTTCAAAGTCTTAATGTTGGAAGGAAAACTGATAGCTTTTTATGCCTTGTAGTTTGTAGCAGTGCTGGTGAAGCCTAGAGCTGGTCAATTTCAGAGCTGAAATTTTTGCGGATATATCTTATTTTTGTAGCAGTAAAGAGCCCTGAGGTATTTGTGGCCTGTATTGCTTCTTGCTCCCTGCCCTATATAGATAGGTAGAAAAGATTGCCTTTGAACAATGAGATTATTGGTTTGCTGCTATGGGATGAGTTCTTGGTCCATCCAACCATCAGTCAGCTAGATGGCCAGAGTGGGGAAAGAGCAAAGAGCATAAAGCTTTTTTTCTTTTTTTTTTTTTTCCCCTTTCATTGAAATAATGAAGTGGCAATTTACCACAATCCATTCCTCATGTCTTGTTTCCATTTGCCTTTTTCATCCTCTCAACACATTCTGTCACAGCAGCAGTGAAGATGTCAGGCTGTAAAGAGACCCACTAAACTAGCTTTCTCAGAGGAAAGCATTTACTCATTTTCTGTGTTTTTTGATACAAGTTGAGGATGAAAAGTTCTGAATAAAATTTAGCCAAATGTCATTCAATAACTTGCTCATGAGCACTATTACAGAGCACTGTCAGAAGACTATATTTAGGCATATGGCATATAATCATAAATATATATGTATTTATACATGCATATATGCCATAGAGACAAAAGCACACAAAAATACATAAAGAATTATTTTTTAATGTATGTTAGAATATTTCTGTGTATGTAAACTTTTGGAAAACTTGTGCAGCAGAAGTCACTGTAGGCACTAGTATTATAACTCAAATTCATGTCATTTTAGTTACAACTTCTCAACCTCGCGCAACAGATGCTATAAATCTCCATGCAGATTTATGTAGGAGGCATATTATACATTATACTGCACTATTTCATTCCATTATTTAATAAAAAGCTACCTATTAATTTTTTGTAGCCAAACACTGAATCTCTTGCCATTTCATTTCCATGGTGAATAGAAATGGAAACTACATCACCTGTTTACATGTATGCAAGCAATTTTTTTATATATATTATTGATAGCATTTGTATGGTTAATAATTCTAGTAAACTGTAAAAAAAACATTTAGGTGTTTAACTTTTGTGAGAGTAGGACAAAAAGCTCTACAAGCATAAGGTACAAGATGCCCTTATGCACATACAACTGTTATGGACTTCCATATAGTCATAGTTCCACTATGACTATAACTTTCTGTCCATTTAAATAGTGTGCTATGATAGTAATTACATTCTTAAAACTCTTTGGACTGCTTTAGTAATGTTTCACTGTATTCCACTGGCCCTCATTTCAATTTATATTTAAAGCAGCTATAGTCTAAATAGATCAATAAGTACATACAGTTTAAAAATTATGCTGGTGGTTGATTAAAAATACATGGTAAGATGCCCCTTTATGGACATTTTTCATTCTTTTTGCTGCTCTAGAATATGTTTACTTTGTAGAGAGCATCCAAATAAATAACACAGTATAGGACTGTGTTATTAATACCTTGATTTTGGCATTAATCTGTGTTTAAGTGCCAAATGTTGGTGCCATTTTAAATGGTCTTTTCCTATTTTTGAGTATTGAAGTGCTACAGATGTGAACTGCCCAGCTAATGTCCTGACTCATAATAAGTA
This sequence comes from Nothocercus julius, assembly GCA_013398735.1. Classification (NCBI taxonomy): domain Eukaryota; kingdom Metazoa; phylum Chordata; class Aves; order Tinamiformes; family Tinamidae; genus Nothocercus; species Nothocercus julius. Next base: position 2,298,912 of record VZSV01000024.1, read on the forward strand.
AGTAAAATACTGGTGTGAGCCAACACATTTTCAAACCTGAATTTGAAAAAAACAAACAAACAAACAACAACAACAAAACAAGAGCAGCATGCAAAACATCCTGGTGTCGGCAATATATCCAGCACAAATAAAAGAGAAATACGCAGAGATAAAATATGCAGTCATAGACATAGTCCGTATTGATACTTTCTGAAAAATTCTGTGATGATTAATTCTAGGTGGCAATTGGGTAAAAAAGTGTGTATCAGTCAGAGATACAAGACAGTTCCTGCTTGATTCAGAAGAGCAAACCACATGTGTGGTTCAAGTCACTTTTTTTGGTTTTATAAACATACTAATATAATTTTCAGAGACAGAATTACCATCCAGAGAATCTCAGTTCACAGAACATCACATTTATAGACAACCTACGCGCACCTCCGACTTATACACAAGGTGCACACTTCTGAATTGGTGGTGTTGTAAGAAACACGCACAGGGCTGCCTGCTGAAATGGCTTTCTTGTGACTTTTTTTTTCCTCTTTCATTCTGAAGTGGTGCCAGAGTCCTTAATTTTCAGTTTATGCTGTCTTTATGGCTGCTGCGATCTGTATTGTGATTTAGTTCTTGATTTTTCCACTGGATGCTTGTTCCATTCATGGGCACTGAAGTCACTAGACTTTTAGACTGGGAGCAGCAACAGCAAAGACATGACTGGAAATTAATAAAAGACAAAATTAATTAGCATGAATCTGCTGATTCTATGCAGTTTCCCAACTGTATCCTTTGTGAACAGATTATTTTAGGTGAAGAGAGAGTACCACACCCCAAGAAAATTTTTGTCATAAAATGTGAACAATTCTTCTGATGATTTACCAGAAGATAGCAAATTAGCCTTGTTTGGTTTAAGAACTTCTGCAGGATCAAAAGGGAAAACTGTTTGACTAAGGTAAGCAGGCTGGGAACTAACAGAACCTCACATGTTTTCTAAGAGCTGGGGAAGGATCCTCCCTCTCACTGTGCTGAGTACCTAGAGATCAGTAGTATCTGCTTAGCAAGTATGGGGGCAATGAAAACTCCCCAGCAAATGATTTAGGACCCTTCCAACATCTTGAAGAAAGACAAAATTGTTTAGGGAAAGAGATGGTGAATATATTGAGGGTCATAATTTTTTCATAGCTAAGAACAGAATAGGTCAGGATCATACTCCTGGGGTGCAGGTAGGGATGTTCAGTTGGCTTCTCTTTTCAAAAAGAATTCTTTGGCCATCCTCCCTGCCTTTACATAGAGCAATGCTGAGCTCTAAGCATGATCTCTCCACCTCATTTAGAGCAAACAGAGTTCTGCTCTCAGAGGAGCACTGGCGGTAACAGAAGTTGATCAGTGACTCCCCTGAACTCTGTGAGAAAGGAGTGTTGCAGAGAGGTAAGGCCGCACTTAAAATACACGTGCTGCATATCTGTGGTGGAAATGTAAAACTACAGGTTAGTACAGAGGTAGGATGGGAAATTCAATCATAAAATGGAAAGATGGCCTGAAATAATCACATTGAGAAGGGAGAGAAGTTATAGTGGAAACTGGAGATTAAATACTAACTGAAATTTATTTAATTAGAGTTGTTGGATGGCAATTTTATTTGGAAGGGCAAATATAAAGAAAGACTTAATGATATGAGGAGCATCTGGTAGTACCATTATTTCTCCCTTGAGGACAAATCCAGTATTTTGTCCACAGTTTTCCACTGAAGTATGGGACTGTCAATATCAATGTCTAAAGATGACAAAACACACTTCTTATTCTCTGGTGGAAATAGCCCGTTAAAAATAGTTTATAAGTCTGAGTTGGCTACAGAAAAACAAGTATTCTCTACTTTAATCATTTATTATATTTTTCAAAAGCTCATATCACCTATTTATAACCTGAAAGCTTTTGGTACTTTTTTTTTTCTTTTCTTTACAGATAAAACTATTTCAGTCTTCCATTTCACCACTGTCTTCTCCACTATTTGCTCTTATTTTCTTTCTTTCTGTGTTGTCTTTCTGTGTTAGTGAATGGTGACTTGCCTAGACATTGTGATAAGGAAATTTAGCCTTGAAATATGTTTTCCTGGGTTGGAACTAGAAAAATGCAGGTAGAAGACATAGTGCTTATTTAATTGCCAAAGTCAACTCAGGTGCCTAACTTTGATATTCAGGCTTGAAAATTTTAGACAAGATGTGATTGTTTATTTTCAGGCAGATTTGGTATGTTCTGTGCATATTTTTTGTCCTCACCCAGAGCGGGAAATACATTATCAAATGAATTCTTCTTCATGTACATGCCATGTGCAGATAAACAGTACTTAACAAGAGCATGACTATCTCAGTGCTTGTTTACAGATGAGGACTATGTCAAACTTACTGGTTTAGCATTTCAGATAATGAGGATAGTTTCAGCTCCCAACTTGGTATGTGTACTATGTGACCTGCCAGCTGGTAAACTCAATAGTTTATAACCCTTCATTCCTTTACATGCCTCTCCTCAAAACTGATGAAAACAGATAGTAAATAAATGGCTTAATGTACTTCATCAATTAGATATAAAATCTCTTCAACAGTATCTTACCTGAAAGCAGTTTTTAAACTTCTTGCTCACAAAATAGAGAGCTATTGGGTTTATACAAGAGTTCATGGTTGCCAGGTTGATGCTGATATAGTCCAGTGGCAGCAAGAAACTAGGCAACAAAAGGAAAAAACCAAAACATTTAAACTTTATACACTGTCACAGTGTCTGTGCTATTTTTGTTTGCAGTCTCTGTCCTACGTTCTGTCACAGAAACTATTCCCTGTCAACTAGCTCCTTCAACCTAATCTTTTACCATGCCATATCTGGAATAACTGTTTCTCACAGAAATTCACAAAAGCAAGATGAAAGTGCTTGCAATAGCATTAGACAACATTTATTGTATTTTTTGCAACCCATTACAGAAGAAACCCTTGAAAAGAGAAGGATGTGGAAAAAAAATTAGAAAATAAGAATCAGTTCTTCTGACATGGGTTACATGCATAATGACATTTCTTATGTGACCTCCAATGTGCTGCATTATATTTATATTACACTTGATTAATATAAGAAAAGAGGGTACCTGAGTAGTTCACATCTGCCAGGGTCTCTTTCGTTGTATACCATTTTTTTCAAAATTCTGCTCAGATGGAGAGGGAACCAGCAAAGAGCAAAAATCACTACTAGACAGAAAACTGTCTTTGCGACTTCTCGACGCTAGAAAAAGAAGCAAAGATAACAATTATTGATTGACTATTTCATATTGGTAGGTGCCTACAGTGCAGTGATGTTGGCAGCAAAGTAAGCAACAGTCACGCAAGATTCTCAGAGCACAACTTCTAGGGTACCTGCTCGCTGAGAAACCTTTTTTATTGAGCTACTTCTTGAAATCTGGCCATCCTCAACAGAGCCTACTGATCACTTAGACTAGAGCAGCTAGAGCACATGGAAGATGGCACATGGATAATGGCGATTACGAGCTGTCACCTAAGGAAAAATCTATTGCTAGATTTTCCTGAACCTGACTCCATTCCCAGCCATCCCTGTTATTCTGCAACTCAAAGTTTTCTGGCAATCCCTGGCAATTTGTAAGTTGTGGCATAACTGCATCCTCCCGTAACCAGTCTAATTAACACACCGGGCACTTCATGTTGTGATGGGGAAAGAGGGAGGGAAGGCTGCCTGACCCCACCATCCTAATGCTACCAGAGGGAGCAGATTATGTGGAGTGCTGGAAGAAGCTGCTGAGGGAAGGGAGTGGACAGTCTGCACGATGGGAGCATCTCTGGTCTGCACGGGCTGCAGTGGGCCCGCAGAGGTAGGACCCCTGAGAGACAACACTGCTTTAGGGATCCACATTTCTAAATCAAAGGGTTGGGATTTGATGGGCTGAAGTTAACATTGTGTCCTATTGTCTGACTAATTGTAGGGGAAAAAAAAAGTTACAAATTATTTTTAAAATTTCCGTTAGAAATGAAGCATCAGAAAGTGCTGCAAAAACACCAAAGTGAGATTTGGCAATTTTGTGAGTGACTTTGCTCTGTGATTACTTGCTTGTCCAAGCCTCCAAATGTACTTTTCTATAGCTGGTATCTTTACTATAGTGGTACTGCAACAATGAAACAAGCTTAAAAAAATCCAGCTTATTCTAAAACCAGGTTACTGTACAATTGTGGGGGTTTTCCTTGTTTGTTTGCCTTTTCTTTTTTTTTTTTTTTTTTCAGGACACAAAACTTGTGCATCAAAGTATGCCAAAAATAGGGAAGCCCCATGGAGCTGTATCTTCAGGAATAAAAAGTTAATTTCTTTTTTTTTTTGGGGGGGGGGGGCAAATCTTTCTCACTAAATTATAAGGCATATAGCCAGCAATGATTTAAGGTTAAAGAGCAGAACTGTCACACTTAAGAAAAGAGAAAAACTGTGATGATCTTCCAGAGCATGTTGTCTTCAATATATCCTTATTGTCTTCAATATATCCTTATAATATGTTCTGAGCTTGACTGAATATCTTAGGGTCATAAATAACCTATATCCTCACTCTCTATTTTTACAAATTATTGTATTCAGATACATTTTGAATCATTTCCAAGCTAACCCAAAGAGAGAAGAACAGTATTCTTAATTTTTACCTGCTTAAGATGTTCACTTAGAGCAATTCTCAAATTACTGCTCCTTCTGTTTAACATTTCACAAGTCATTAATGTGTAAAAGATAGCAGTACATGCCAGTGGCATGCAGAAATAGAAACCAAAAAGCCACCAATCCTTTGCATCTTTGTAAAACTGCAGATAAGGGAAAGAAAAGAGAAGACATTTTCTTAAAATTCAAAGAAAGTAATACAGAAATGTAACAGAAAGTGTGACAATTGGTATGGTTCTTTCAGAGTCCAAGTCTATTGGTAAACAGTACTGAACTATGTCAACTTTCTTATCATTCTGATCTATTTCAGACCAACATCAAAGCGGGAATTGTGGTAGTGTAAGCACTTAGTTTACCTTACCAACAGCCAGCCTGTACCTTTGTTACAGTCTGTTTTGAGTTGGAATTAATTACTTGTGAGCGTCATTTCTGGACATGTACTCCCATTTATGAAAACTGGAGCTCAGTTTTCACAAAAATGACATGCCCAAATGTAGCAAGTGTCAGTTTGCGATAACAAATCTCACTAAAAGCCTTGGGAAATGCCATTTACCTCTGTGGCTCCTGTCCTGATTCCAAAAAAGGAAGGTTCAAAATGTCTTGCAAGCTTAATCATCTTGTGTTATCAGTGAAAAGATTGCTAGTTGGTTTGCTTATGTTGTAGGCAGATAGAGGCCACTTCATAAGTATTTGTCTGTTACACGCAAAACTGAGGATCGGTGGCATCCAGTGTTATAGTTACTTTTAACACTTTGCCTGCCATTTATACCATATGACTTTTGTGACTAGACACATTAATCTGCAGTAGCATTACTCTGCTGTGTAATTTAACTCTTAGTTGTGGTTTAAGGCTTTATGTGTTATGGGAAATACTATATTTGACAAGATATTTTAAATTGTACTTTACTGCGGGTAATTATATTTACAGACTTGACAAAATACTGTATTTTAGTATTTAACTTTTATGCTCAGCAAAAACTGTGCATTGAAGTATGACATTTTAAATGCTTCCTGTCTCTATGTTATTAGTCACTGAGATGGATGTATGCAAAAGGGAAACTTCTTTCTCATAATCTTTCCTTCAGTTTGTTTATCCCTGGTGGATGTGCTCATCACAGTTCCCACACCAAATGTCAAAATGCTAATAACTGCGGATTATGTGCATCCCTTTTGAAAATGTCAGACATCTGACATCTTGTTTACATTTAAAACTGCATAGTGCTAAACTTTGAAAGGTGAAAATGAACCTAATTTAATGGACTAGTATCTAACAGTGATATTTTTTTAGTTTTCTTTAGTTATGTCCAAAAGTTGAGTTGCTGAGAAAAGGGAAATGTTTTTCATTTGTATCCCTTCCCACCCCAGAAGGGAGAGTAAGTTGCTACTGAGTTTGCTAATTTAGCATGCCTTACATGCCCTGCTGGTATCTAGGCCACAACCCCACCTCAAAGGACATTTTGCACTGCGATGATTAGCTTGTTTTCCCCTCCCTCATTAGCCTCATCTCTGGGAAAGGAGGGGCTGCAATCCACTGCATAGCTGCACTCTCCTCGGGGGCTGGATTTCCCCCCTGGGAACACAGCTTCTGGCAGGAGAAAACCAGAAACCAACATGCTCCATATTTTAAGAGTCCGTACTGAGGAGAAATCTAATTAGCACTCCTTCTGCAGAGACAAGGACTGCAAATACATGGAGACAATTATTTTCTTTCTGTGGAAATTCCTTCAGGTCAGACCAGAAGCGCGTTGGCTGGGCGGCATAGCAAAACATGCGCTGGGTGAATCCATGCCATATTTGTGCAGCAAACTTTTTGTCCTGCTCACCTAACAGCTTTCGTGAGCACAGCCTGCCAGTCACAAAGAGAGCATACAGCCAGTTCTGTGCATCAGCCCCAACCCGTGCATTAATGCTGTACAAAGACCTGGCTTTGTGCAGTTACAGAACCTGCGTGAAAATGCCTGCAAATGATTAATTATGGAAGCTGAGCTTCACAAAGCTTACATCAAAGCACAAAATGGGGTTGATTTAAGAGGAATAGACATTCTTTTGTTTGTCTTGAAAGTCCACATGGAACTGGTTTTCTACAGGAAATGTGCATTTTAAACAAATTTCCTAGTGCACTCAGCCTCCTGGGAATCATGGTCAAGCATGAATCTTTCAAGCCTTTCAAGGATTGCTTTAAACGTGAATAAAGCTCCTCTTAAAAACAAAAGTTAATCTTAATTCCTTCCCAAAGTTCAATGATTGTTTATTGTGGTGTTTGTGGTAGTAAATATGATAGTTAAGTTAAAATGGTATTTCCATTTTAATATCATGTTTTTACTTGCTTGCGACTCTTGAAACACTATCATTTTGACAGAGGCTTCCAACACTTAATTCTCAGCTTGGAAGTAAATGCTAGTTTATTTCCTGGAAAATCAACTTGGGGTTGGGAGCGGACTTAGAGCTTTTGAATTGTGCCGAGCATGTAAAGGATACTAATTACACTAAGAGCAAAAGAAAAAAAAAAAAAGAAGAAAAAGAATCTTTTCTATTTACTGAGTGAAGAACAGAACAATAATCTTTAATATTAACATGCCCACAAAAGACTTGAACTGTGATTTTTTTGCGAATAGTGAGGAGAAAACCATTCTTTTTCTTAGGGAGAGAAAAAGTGAATATTGTCCAGACACATTTGTGGAAAAAAAGAAAGCAGCCATTATAAAAACAAAAAGCCTAGGTTTGCTGCAGTATGCATTTCATAAAATGCATTCCTGTTCTTAAAATACCTACAGCCATAGAATCTGTAAACTTTAGATATTGTAAGTCCTGGGCAAATCTACTCCCTCTTCACCTACATGATTTATTTCCATCAGGGAATGTCTTGCTTTCTCTTGCTCATGTCTCTTGCTGTTTCTGCCTTCCCTGCAGTCTACATAACCATATTGCCATTAGGGATCTTCCACTGAAAGCCATAAATCACACACACCCCTTTATTTTCTAAAGTTTCTAGCTGTTTTGTGCCTTCTCCTCACTTCTAGCCCACACCATGTTCTCATCCCATAAAAGGAGAGGTGTCAGACATTTGAAAACAAACAGAAACTCGTACTTTATCATAAAAAATTATAGCTCTGGAAAAAATGTGGAATTACCCTTAAAGTTAAGACCTTGCATTATCTGCCTGCTCTCAGACAGAGCAGAACAATAATCATTTTTTATGGCTGGGTGAGCTGTAGCTGGCCCTTCTTTGGGTCCACAAAGGAAAATGTAAGAGACCTTTTTCCGTTTTATTGGTGGAGGGTCAGGATATCCCTCTGTGTAGTAAAGATACATTAACTCTGGAGTGGCTTTTGCCTGGCTTGCCTTGAACAAGCTAATGTGGGCATTGACACCTGCTATACCACAGCAGCATCGTGAATGAGGTCTATGGAACTTGCCAAAGAAGCCTGATACCTACTCCGGTACTTCTCTATCCCTGCAATTTGTGTTGCTGTGTCTACATGACAGCTATCAGTGATGAAGTTTCGTAGGTTAGAGATGGGAGCCTGTCAAATTTGTAGACATGAATTTTTATAAATGAAGGAATTATTGTAAATTGGTGAATGGCATTCAGAAGAGTTCTGTTAGAGCGTGGTCCCTCCCTTTTCCTTCTCTGCCAGAAGCACTGGCTGCTGCACACAGAGCGATGAATCATCGAAGTAAAACAGTTTCACGGCAGTTAAAAGCTCCAAGGTGTTATACCTGGAAGCACAATTCCTCCGAAAGCTCTGCCTACACTGATGCTGTTCTTGACTGTACTTTAATCAGGTCTGTATTGTACATTACTGGATTAAGAATCCTCATTATTGAAGGAATGCAACTTTGCTATCTCTGGATGAAAGTAGAGACTAACCACTGTAAATGAAGGATCCTCCTTGCACCATATACATTGGAACACATTTTACACTTTAATGGATGAATAAAGCATATTTATTATACTGTCAATCCCAAAAAGAGAAAAAAGGATGGTACTTACCAGCATAAAATTATTTGTAGGATTGAGCATGCAGGTAACATAACTTTCATCCTTGTATTTAAAAGGTACCACAGCAAAACCAATTGCTTCTGGAATAGCCAATATAAAGGACAGAAGCCAAATGGAGAAAATTTCAATAGCAGTGATCATAGGGATGCCGATTCCCTGAACACGGCTCCAGGAGGCAACTGCTCTATACCTGCAAGAGACAGGCATTAGATTGCAATCTCCAGGATCTTCCTTAAACCCAGAGCTCTTGCTCTACTTTTAAATATTAAATAAAATCCTAAATCTGCCATACCAGCTTTTTTTTTTTTTTTTTTTAAATCTTGTATTGCTTGTTTTTATATACAGTAACGATTTCTGGTTAAAGTAGGCAAGGTTTTTGAGGCCAGGCAATATCTTTTAGTAGATCAACTTATGTATTAGAAGAAAAAAAAGCTTACAGGCCCAAAAGCCATTCTACAGATCTGAAACAGCTCATCTCCTTCAGCCACATCAGTAATAACTGCAGTGCTATCCAAAGTTGTCATCTGTTTGCATACAGTGAAATACTGTGAAAATACTCTTTATAACATGAAAACACACTTGTTTTACATTATGTTTAAATGTTAAAAAATGCTGGGTTTATGAGGCATTTTTATATTAACCTTAGACTACAGCTAAGTGTTACGACTGTCGAGCTGGCAGTTCAAGTCTTAGACTCTGCACCTTTCCAGTAAGAACCTGAAGTGCACAGCTAAAGAAAGACTGTACATGCCAGAAACAATGCATTTTTCCCATGACTTTATCCCTTAGATAGCAAATTTCTCTGCGAAAAGGGAAAGTATTGAAACCGGCTTTCCTGTATATATGTATCTCATAGCTGCAATCTCTGGTAAAAGGTGAGATTTCTTAAAGAAGCTTTACACATAGTCATACATTTATAGCATTTGTCTCTTTTCCTCTTTCTCGCTTTACCTTCTCCATCCCTTTCATGATGAGAGATTTTTGTTATCAAGCTGCAGCCCTTCTGCATGTCTTTCTCCTGTACTTGTCTGACAGCTTTCAAGGACTTGTAGGGATTTTTGATTCTTGAGACCTCAACCTCACTGCCTCAAAATTAGAGCAAGCACAAGCACCGTTTTTGTACTTGCCATAATTTGAAGTACGTGTGGGACAGCTTTCTTTCATCTGTGACATAACATTTCCTAAACTGCTTATTTTACTTCCCCGAAATAGTTACAGCTTCCCATCTGGAATTATAGCGCTGTATGGCTTTATTATGGCATCCACTGATGAAACATTCTTTTTTAGCTGAGAGAGGACAAATTCAAGAAAAAATGTTCCTCTATTTTAAAAATGTCAGATTAAGCAGATTAAGGATTTATAAGGAGCAGTGTCATTTTATTGCCCTGGCTTTGGCAAGTATTCTTTTCTTCCTCGGACATGCCCTCTGAGTCCTGGCAGAGTGCTGGATGTATGCCGCTGCCACCTCTGTTTTTGAAACTTTGTCAAGGCAGGAGCCAGGTGGTGATTTTAGGAAAGTACTGGGGGCTTGAGGGCTCCCGCCTAACAAGCATTTAAGGAAAAGAGCAAATGAGAGTCTCAGGTTGGGAGGCTTTGAGTGTAGTGGCAAGGGACGGAGTTTGGATTTCTGAGATGGAAGAGATGCAGAGCTTCTGATGAGAACAAGAATTAAGAGAAGTAGGACCCCAGAGATCAATAAACGTCAGAGTTATTACAAGGCATCCTCCCCTTACCAACTTCTCTGAACAAAACAGGAGGAGGAAGGTGCATGAATGCAAGATCAAGCCCTCAGCGCATCAGGAAAACTACAGAAAGCATTATCAGACTGGAATCTTATGCTCTGAATACTGTACCCAGCATAGTCACAGGCATACTAGGCACAGGTTCTTAGTATCCCATTTTAATATCAATATATTAATTCATATTAGAGTTTAATTTTGAATCATATTTGAGATCCTTTCATGTTGTTTTTGCCAAATATTAAACTAGGAGTTCCATACTGTTGCTAATATTGAACTATTCTGGCTCATCATGAGAGATCACAGCAGTTCTTCATTTTATACTTCAAAGTATGTTGACTGAAAGCTCTTAATCTAATAATGCTATTTTTGCCTTTCTAATTGTAGAATCTTGATTATCTAATACATTTACCGGAAGTTGGTCTGTCAGATGAAGGTACCTCCACTCTTCATATTAAAATCCTCTCATTGCCTGAGACATAAGCAATAGTAAAAGCTCAGAAGGGAAAATACCCTTCTTCCTAGCTACATGCAGACTCTATTCAGAAAGAGTCAGATCATAGTCAACATCATGACCCAGAGTTTAAACATGCCTGAGAGGCATCTGTAACAAATGTGAGCTTCCTGTACAGGGTGAGCGGCTGGTTGGGTGTTATATGTCAGCCTCTGAAAACCCTCGCCAAGTGTGGGTGAGCACTGTCCCTCTTGGCTGCGCACAGTTAAATGTTCATGCGCTCTCTGTGGAAGCAGCACCAGCCAGGAGTGGAGTTTCTCAATAGAAGGAGGATATAGTCAACACAGAGACCAATCCTTGTAGAAGAGAACAAGCTCTTTGCTCTAAAGCAGGGGCACAGTCTTCAAAAGAGGATGAGAGTCACTTACTAAAGCTGCAGAGCTCTGAATTGCTTATAACAATTGACTCCTCCTAATGCTGAGTGCAACCCCATATATAGACCCATATAGCCAACTAACTATAAACAATCTACTTTCAGAAGCTTTTTGAAAATAAAAATGACCAAAGTTGAAGACTAGAAACAGTCTAGCTATGACAACACAGAGCTGCGTGCTGGCTGATTTTTCTTATTAAGAATACTACCTTGGATGATGTGGAGTTTTGTACCGTGTAACTATGCTACTTACATTGCCAATCCCTAACTGGTAGAAAGTGCTGTCAGATCCTCTTTTCACTGTCATTTAACCTGGATACACCTCATCTTAGTTATTGTCAGAATCTGGCCATATATGTCTGTTTTCTAACATACATTATCTACAACTGTTAGAGTAGCACCAGCGGATGAAGAATATGTCCTTGGCAAAACATGTAAACAGTAAGAGGAAGTTAAATAGGCTCAGTCTGATCCCATATGAGATTTTATACTCAAAGGCCATGTGATTGTTGTGGGGGTTAGTTAGTGCTTGTAAAAAAAAATATATATGCATATCTAAAGAGAAGACTTCAGTTGAGTTACTAGCAACTTACAAAAATAGATGTAACAGCCTAGTAGAATGAATTAAGAATTAAGTAAGATTAAGCCTAGTAGAATTGTGTTTGGTCAGAAATTGGCTAACAAATTCTGAACTTCATGTGTGCTTGATCTAGGAGTTACTCCTTAGAGTAATCCTCAGGACTGTATTTCACCATTTGGGAAATAGATTTATATTTATAGTGCCCAAGCTCATGAAGGAAATAGAACACCAGCTGTAATAGTATGACTTTTTGTTTCTGGGTTCAGCTTATGTTTTAACACCGGAGTTACTAAGGCAGTAAGAACAATATTTTGGGTATGGATACTACTAAGTCACCCATCCCTTGTAAACTTTGTGTATCAATTCTTTGTGTAAAACCAAGCAAATCTTATTCTTAAAGACTGCCTTGCTTTATTAATACATGCAATGAAGTTTATTTATTGATAATTTGTGTATCAAAATTCCTTATATATTTTATAGTAAAACATGATCTAGCAAACTGAAGACCAAGAATATAAGTTTTTGTAGAAGTGAAGACTTCATCCTTCTTAGCTGTTGTCATATCATTCTGTTCATGTATCTTCCTCAGCACTTTTAGCAGAGGCATTAATATTTGAACAATGAAAGTAAATTTCCTGCATGGTTTTCAGTAAGATTCAGTTAGTGATATTTGTTATCGCAGTAAACATCGTAATTATATTCCATAGGCAGTGAGTTGGTAACAGTCGCAATTACTTTTAAGACAGATTTGAACAATAATCCAGGATTAGAATACAAAAATTCTTCATATTCAGGCATGTGTTTAAAGCTTTTGCTTGCCTTCTGATGTATGAAAAAAAATGGTCTTTAATAGGCAGAGTTTCACAAATTGTCATAAAATAAATCCCAATAGTTACACTGAATCCTATATGGTTTTGAGAACATGAAAAAGAAACTGTGCTAAATGTACATGCATATAACTGCTGAGGAGACCATCCTGAGTGCTCCTAGTTTTAGGGATTTTTCCCTAAACATCCTGAGTGCTCCCAGTTTAGTTTTAGAAAAAAATGGCAAAGGAGAGAACAGTGTCTGGCAAAAGAGCAGAATATACTGTACCTGTCCACACTAAGGGCACAGAGATTAAGGACTGTGATTCCCACTGATGCCTTCTGTATAAAGGGAAGGAATTTGCATAGGAACTGTCCAAATTCAGAATCCCCAAAAGGCCACTTCTGAGCAAGGAGCTAAAGAAAAGATACAAAATAATCAGAATATTTAAATAATAACTTAGCAAATATGTATTGACTATAATTATTTCTTGTCTTTAGACACAACCATTTTAACCTTAAGTTTTCCATAACTCAAGCAAGTGAACCCAGATAATAACTCCTGCTATAGAAGCATGAAAGGTAAAAATGTAATTATTTATCTTCTACTCTTGTAATAGTAACTAGCATTGTTAAAGGATCTGGGTTTTTCTGGTGTACTTCAGCCAGTGGTACTGAAAATCTGCTTCAGCCCTGTTATAGCTGGTTGCAATTACTATGTCTCCTCCCAGAACCAACCATTTAAAGCATAATTTGCATTTCATAATGAGATACTTCATAGCCAAATTTCTGTGTTGCACGCAAGTAGATTCTTGTCATTGTAAATGTACCGCTGTGTAACTCATGGCAGTGTTCACTGCCAGATTCTTAAGCATGTGGAGAAAACACTGTGCGTACATAATTTGCTCCATATTATGTTTTAAGGACTGACATCATACATGTGAGCTTTCTCCAAGGCAATGGAAAGGCACCCATTTAGAAAGATGTGGCTGAGTGGCTGGTGTTTAAATTAGTATTTCCTAGGAGGCGTTAACATAACCAGTATGAGTACATTCATTCTTGTGAATAATTAGTAAGTAAACACTAATCTTTCTGTCTGTAACTGTTAATGCTTTAAACAAGTAAATATTCAAAATGCATGATACAAAATCATTCAGGATAATTAAATCTACAACTGACCGCGGAGAGTTGCAGGTAATCTCTCTGTATTAAGTATCTGGGCAATAAACTGGCAGGTTACATTCAATGTCAATAAATGTGGTCAGTGAAGCAAATTTTAAAACCATATAGAATATTGAGCTCTAACTTAGCAAATAGCACTCAGGAAAGGGATTGTGGAATTAGCAAGGCCAGTTCTTCTGAAAAATGAAGTTGTTAAACTTTCTCACCAGAAAAGGATGGATGGCTCTTGCTCTACAGTTCTCTAATCCTCCTCCCCAAGCCTTTGCTACTGAGCCTTTGTCAGAGACAGAGTATGAAGTTCTTTGTCTGACATGGGATAGCTGCTCTTAGGCTTTTTTCAACTTCTGTTCAAGTCATTACATAACATAAAGCATTAGATTTAAAGAGCCAGGCTAACAACCTTGGCACCATCCTGGAGGATGCTCCATCCCCTGTACAAACAGGGAACATGTTTTTCAATGCAATACGTAGTAGTAATCATCATCTCATTACTACATATGTATTCATCTTCTGATTTCTATTAAGCCATACTGAAAAAAAGGCTGGAACACAGACTACTTTGATGGTACCTTTAAGAGGTGATTCTAGATCTTTTTATTTGCTTCAGAGAAGTTTAGCAAGTGATACATTTTAGAGTAACAATTACAAGCCAAACCCAAGCTTGTGAAAGCTTCTGAAATCTAGTTCTGCTGAAATTTTGTTCTAGACCACAGTCTCAGTTTTATGTAACTAAAAGAGATTTAAACTTCACAACAGTTTTATTTGCCAATGTCACCATGGGATGGAGATAAATTGGTGTGGCACAGCTAACATTTCCAGTAAGTACCATATGTATGATGTATTATGTGCAGATTCTAGCTGTTCATGGACAAGAGCATAAAATGGAAAAGAGAGAGCAAGGATCCACCTTCTCACTTACACAAAGGTACAGAGGGGCATTTCTTTCTGCATACAAAATTTAGTACAACTTTGCATACAAAAATGAGTTATGTTCTTACAGTAATAAAAACCAGAATCTCTGAAACATAAATTAATACACTACAAACTTTTGTAGCAGAATAGTAGGATCACTGGTATCGTTGAATTAAATATTGTAAATAATCATGAATGTAAAGAGATTATACCTGCAAATTCTCAAATATTTACTCTGGTTTTATCGCTAGTTGATATAAAAAATAGAGGAAAACTTCAGACAGTTTATAGCTAGACATTACAATAAATATTTGCAGGGCATATTTTTGCGTTTTGCCATTAATTTGTGCATGAGGCTTTAATTTATGTCAGGGGTGCTGAACAGCTGCTGGAGAGAGAAGGGCTGATCTGGAAGGTAATTCTGTAAGCAATTGTAGTCACATGGAATTTCAGCTCTGAAATTCAGGTCAAGGTTTTAGTCCAGACCCTGGATAGTCTGTCATCAGGTGGTGTCTGCATTTGGGCCAGATCAGAATAGTGTTCGGGTACCCCTGAGGAAGGTTAAATTAGAGAGCCACTGCCAAGAGAAAGAGTTCCTAGTAGACTTTTATCAATCCCCTGTGCCAACCAGAGCCCCCAAGTTCGTTTCTCATTAGAGGTCCCACTTCAGGAGGCAAGAGAAAGGCAGCCAACTCTTCATTTACATGCACTGAAAATGGCTCTAGTGTATATTCAGCAATGGAAATGAACAAGCACTTTGTAGTGACTGTGAAACTCTGGTACTACAAAGCAAATATTAGCTTCAAAAAGAAAAGTGCTGTACTTAAAAAGGTTCACTTAGTCATTACTCTTCACAGGGAAGCTTTCTCATGGTTCCAGCATGTACACATCTTCTCCATGCCCCAGGAAGCTCTCCTTTTTTAAGATGAAAAGTATTTTATTCCTTTTGTTTCTTACATTTTTCCTCTAATTGAAGTAACATCAGTATCAAATGATTAGACATTCTTTTCAAGTTGATTTTAATCAAGATGACTGGGATCAGGGATAAGTTACTTGGATTTTTTTAAGATTAACTTTGCTATCATGTCTGTGATTCCACATCAGCTATGCGTTCGTTACTTCTCTCTGCATCAGGGGCCAGGTTTTCCTATGCAGGCATTTTTAGGCAACAAATCTGATCCTGTCTGTGAATGCTAATTTTACAAAAAAACAAGTCCACTGCCTCTTTCCTACCCTAGCAGGATGTGGAGATAGCAGAGGGAATGACACATTTATTTTGTAAGAAGAATTGGGCCCATTAGTCCTCACTTACATAGGTAGAAGATAAGGACTGGGACCACTGGCTCTGCTCTTCCAGTGCTTTTGCATGTTTTAATACCAGAACAAAATGGGTATTTTCACATATTTACAACATTTTAGCAGAATTTCAATCAATGCACTAGGAAATAAGAAGCAGGCCAGTTACTCCAACCTGTATTCCAGTTCTCCTTGACTTGAACAAATGGATTCTGCTCCTGCAACCTCACTCAGAGGTTTCAAAATGAGACATGTGGCAAAGGAAATACCCTTTTCCCCATGTGTATTCTGCAACCCCGAAGGGGTTTCGAATGTGGTGCAATTCCCAAGAGAGTGCATGTAGTCAAAAGCGTGTTTTTACGCAGAAATCACAAGCAGAGATTTCAAGGTTCTGCTGTCAAGTCTTAAAAAACAGCTACAGCTTCCCAGAGCGTCCCCCTCTCTGCTCCTTTCCTTGGCCTTTCTGCCCTGACGCTGCAGCTTGAAGCAAACAAGACAGCAGCGCTGAGAACATTCCTTTGCAGTGATTTTTAAATGTCACTTGGTTGGTTTTATTCTGCTGCTGTTGCTATTTTCTAACCCCTGTTAGTGTGCTAGCTGATGTACAAAACACAGATAAAGTCCCACTCTGCATCCCAAGCAAGTTATAGTGTAAAGAGAGAATGTTATAATCCAGGGACGCTTTACCAGTGCACGCTTATATGCATCCACAGTGTTCATCTAATTCTAGGTTGATACTGTGTGTTTACAGGCAGATGATGACCCTGGAGCTCAGCCCAAAATAGATGGGCTGGGTTGACTGCTGGATATGAATTGGCTCAGGGTTGCTCTATAAAAACTGCTTTGATTCAACATGTTAGGAGGTCTTCTTCCTCTGCTGCATGGTTGCTGAGGATGAAAGCAGTTTTCAAAGATTTATAACTACTCTTTTCTACTCCACTCTTATCGTAATGCTCTAGAGCTTTTCTCTCTGTTTCCTCTTGGGACTGTTGTTCACGTGCTGTCACACAAAATATTTTTCGCAGAAGCTGGTGCTTTTCATATAGACAGTGCTTGCCCCTCATGGTAGCAGCCCTCATGCAGGACATGATCCTGAGTTTCATGTTCCCAGCACCAGTAACGATCCTGACGGCACAACTCATGTCTGCAGCCAGGGTTTATGCTCCATCTACAGCAAGGCACTAGAAACACCCTCCTTATTCCCTGGGTGCTGTTCAGCTTGGGCAGTGAGCAGGACAGGGACCAAGGCAGCAGAACTCTAGTTGTAGACACAACTGCTGATTGTGTAAATAAATGGCATCTTCCAACTGTGGAGTAGGACTTACAGTATCAGTGCATTTTCCTTTCCCTGTAATATAGTACAGGTTGAAAGCCAGGTCAAATTTCTCTGATTTTTTTTGGTTGGTTGGTTGGTTTTGTTATATTGGTAGAGGGTTTTTTAATGGTAAATTCATCTAGAAGACCTTGAGCTGTCTTCTTGCATCTCTGCCTTAAGTTGTGCTCTGCAATAATGTATGCTCTTGTAAAGCATGTCTGTAAGGTTTCAAGGAACAAGCCACATGTGATACCTGATGTTTATTTGGAATTCAGATGAAATTTGATTGAACGCAGTGGTGACCAAGGCCTCTACCCCTGTGCTGACTGCATTACATGATGACAAAACATGATGATTCTGACTATTGCTTTCTGTCTGACTCTGATCTGTGAGACTAGTTGGTTAGGAAGAAGAGTAGGTCGAGTCTGCTGCTTGTGGTATTTTAATTCCATGACTCAACCCACCCTTCTGTTTCCAGGAAACTTCATAACACAGGAAATCACTGCATGGTCTCAAGCCTTCCTTTTCTTCCTATAACCCCTATACCCAGTATAGGATTACATTGCAGAACAGCACCCTTCCTCATCCATTTACGTCTTGGAACCCACAGATCGTTGCTCTTCTCACATACATGATTCAGCTGTGCTGCAGTATTTTGCTAGCAAGAGCTGTAAGGGTGGAGGAGAGAGCAGAGTCTATCACTAGCTTTCCTCGGCCCTTGCCTTCCGTTCCCTTCTGTTCCTTCTCTTCCCCTCTTCTGCTCTCCCTACCCTCCCCTGCTGTAGTGAAATGCCTCAGCTCTGGGGATGGCATTGAGTAGGAAGAGGAAGACACTGAATGAGACCCACTTTTGCAATGCATGGTATGAGACTGGTACTAAGTAATGGTAATATGGTGGTCTGGGCTTTTATCTCTTGGCATTTTGCTTATACTTGAAATCATGATAGTGCCATGGTACCAAAGGCACACCACACTGCATCTCTTCAGCTGTTCTTTGCAGGAAATACATTCCTCCTTTAGCTACAGCCAACAGAAGTTTTCTTTCTACTTTCTTGGTGGAGAAGAGACTGCTCGTGTTTTTTTCTAGAGGGAAGAAAGGTTATGTGGAGATGTAGGAGTACCATCAAAGACATTTTTTCCATCTGAATTGCGCCACCACAGCTTTATCTGCTATTTTGCTCCCCTTTGCCCATCTGAGCCAAGGTGAGAGGTATCAGAGGGTCCTATGCCATTTCAGGCTTTTTTTTTTTCCCCCTTAGCCAGCTACAGAAGGGAAGGAAAGGGAATATATAGTTCGTATGCAAGAGAAAGTAGGTTACACTTCAACAGATCCTGAAAGGTCAGAAAAAACAAATGTCTGTTTTTTAAGGAGAACATTCTTTCTTGATTAACAGCTAAAAGAAAATGCTAAGTTTTATGGGTTTTTTTTATTATTATTATTTTTACAAAAATCTACTTAGTGGTAAAACATTCCTGACAATTCTGGACATCTCCTTTGTGGTATCTTTGTTGTTTACACAGTAGGAGTAATTTATTTTTTATTGCTATTCTGTTGCATTGGCTAACATCCCATCTTTTAGGTAGGCTGTTTCTCAAGCTGTACAGCTCTTCTTCAGGGAAATGAGCTGCAAAGTGTGCTTATGTGCAAGGTGATTTGTTGAACAGGAATTTTTCAATCCCTGGGCAAAACACCACTTTCATTATTCCTCCAGCTGTTCTGTCTTCTGTGTGTTGCTAAAAGAGAGTGACAGTATTGCTCAGAAATTACTGCGGAACTCGTAAACCCTGGATATGCACAGTCAGAACAACTTCTTGTTATCTGTAGAGTTCAGCTGATTGAAAAAAACAGTGAATGCATTGACATTCTGTTACATCTGGAGTAAAAACATACTCTGCAGTTATACATATCTACAGCGCAGCCAGGCAAACATGAGATGCAAAACTGAAGCAGAGGGACGTGCTCCCTGCTCACTGAAGAGAAGACATAGTTCCCCATAAAATCCCAGGATTGCCCATTTATATACAGGACAGCCAATAGTTAAAGGTAGGCTGGATCATGGACTGACTCCTAGGATATACAATCTCTTCCTCAGCTCCTCCCTTGGAATGTGTGTTATGTGCTTTCCACCTGGGAGCTGTAGTCTGCAAATGGGGAGATGCCAGGTCTATTTTTTCTTGTCTCAGCTCTGTTCCATTTTCATGAGGTACTTTAGGACACAGCAATTCCCTTGCTACCTCTAGATTATGTATGATCACTACATGGAGACATACATTCCAATAATAGGAAATCATATTCTGAATGAGTTTGTTTTCTGCATCACAGAGGGCTGCCTTGGAAGCACTGGTAGGAATTCAGCAAAGTTGTTCAGTTGGTGGCCACATAATTTCTACTGAAGTTTGTGCTTAATTGAAAAGAATACACAGCACTGGTGACAAATTTTGCTTTTAAAAAGGGTTTTCTTTTCTAAGTAGACTTAATTTTATGTGCTCTGTGGGCTTGGCCTTATTTTCCTTTGGCACAAAACTCCATAATTACTATGGATGCCCCTTACTTGATTAGTCTACAGGGTCAGTCCCAATGCATTTTTTCATCAGCTTTGTCTAAACATAATATTAATTTTCTCAGTAAAGGCAATCCACTAGCTATGCCAAAAAGCATTTGATCAAAAATCTGTGCAGCAGATGAGAAGAGATTGGTCCAACTCCTCACCTATTACACATTTTCTCTGATGTTCAAAATGTTCATGACTAGCAATGCCCCAGGTGGATCTTCCTTCACTGAAGAGAAAATGCCTGAAGATGTTTACTTCCTGCCAGCTACCTTATGCAACAGGTAGCTTCACACGGTTTTAGGTTGGCTGCTTCACAGTGTTCTGGGCATCCTAACTGACACAAGAATGAACGGCAGCAAAAAATATAGTCCATAAAGGAAAACATCATCCAATTAAGCTGTTTGAGCATTGGACATTTATTATCTACGTGGATGTCTTTGACTTTGTATCAGTAAAATGATTAGGAAAAAGGTTTGTAAATCGCATTTAAAAGAAAAGTTTAAAAAGTGGCAATTTTGCATCATCTGCTTTTAGGTAATCTAAAGGTGTAAGGAGTTAAGAATATTAAGATGTAAGGCAATATAATCTTACGTAGGTCAGTTTTCAATAACCCAAACTCATTTGAACATTTTTCTCTGAATTATAAAAAGAGAGAGCTTTACACGAGAGACAGTTCAAGACTTCTCAGCAATGTAGTTAAAACTGAACCTTGCCACTCCAAAGGTGAGAGCCTGGACCTACAGTGTTTCTAGCTCCATGAGACCAGGAAGGAGCTACAGAGAGTTTTTTCCTAAGGAGAGCAGCTGTGTGCTGTACTACTGCTACTGCTACCATTTCCAGGGATAGCAGCCGCAGCCAAAGGGGCTTTCCAAAGCTCTGGCACTGCCAAAGGGACAGCGACACTATAGATATTCTGCTGCTCCTGCCTACCGAAAGCCTTAGAAGACTGGCTAGATTCCTAATGGAAAGCAGTCCTCTAGAGATCCTTCCTTGCTTTAGCTCCAAACTTAATTTGCAGCATCTGTACGTGGCAGTGGTATGTAATGCAGGTGAGGCAGCTTTCAGCTAAGAGCCAGGTTACCCAAAATGGAAAGAGGATGTATGAACCTCTCTCCTCTTCCATAGCATAACCCCATCTCTGCATACGTAAGACCTGAGTTTACATTCCCCAGTCTTCTTTTCAATGAAAAGCAGAAATTCTCATGATTTGGAGGCTTCAGGATTTGATGCTGTGGATATCTGAGGTGTGTATATTTTGGGGAAAGTATTTGAAGCCAGGTGTTAAAAGCACGTGACTGGAAATGTAATTGGCTTAGAATTGGTGTTTCAGACCATTAAGGCTGGATTATAATTGGCACCCTTCCTGTAAGACTCAATTTGTTATAATTGATTCACTATTAAAAGCGGACATACTAGAGATAATTAAGCATAATAAGGCTTTAATAGATTTGGAATATCTTCAAAGGAGGCTAGTGAATATTAGTGATCTCAATCCATTTTGCAAATTCCTAAGGGGAATCAACTATATAATTATAGTAATTGGAGAAGGTAGGGGTTGAATTTTGAGTCTATTGTACAGTGAAAAATGATTAAAATGTCAAACACTGTGACTATACCTTTAGCCAACATAAAATATGTAATTTCACTTCATTTTTTCCAGCAGCATCTGATCACTGTTAACTGTGAACGTGCATAACACAATGATGGATTTGGAATCCTCCTAGAACTTTATGTTTTCCGTCAATACAATCTTTTAACTGCTTCCTTCTAAAGATAGGTAAAGTGGATTTGAATATCAGTAATATTGCCTACTGCCTTTTGAAAATATTTTCAGTATAGGTAAACCTTCCTTATATTTCAGGAAAGTAATTATAGCTGTTGCAATATCACATTATCATTAAATATTATCACACCATGTGCCTTATAGGATGTGTCCCTTGTAATATTGTACTATGTTTATTTTAATATGCAGATACATGCTTATTACTCTGCTTCCACAGTCATTCTGTCTTTCTAAAAAATGCAGATCAGGCCTATACAGTGTTGAATGTTTCACAAGATTGATACTGCTAAGTTTACATAAGTCAACATAAGGCTGACTCTGAAATTAAAAAATGTTTAAGATAAAGTTCAGAACTGAGTGTATAAAAAAACTTTAAAAAATAGGTTTTAATGCCATTTTTAAAAATGTTGCTTAAAAGACTCTCCCTTCCATTTTCAAATTCTACTAGTATTTTCAGTGGCTGCCCTTTGCTGCCACTTGGCAAGGAGAGATAAATATTGCCACAGATTTTAAGATCCTTAGAGGTCTAAACATGAATGCCATTTAACAAAGTTTAAAATCAGCTCCTAGTGTAAATAGAGACATCTTTGAATAGTTGATATGAAATGTGCTATAAATAATAACAGAATTTCATAGCAGAAGTACTAGGGCTCCACTGTAAATGCTATAATTGCTTCCCTGTATCAGAATATATGCAGCTAATCTTATACAATGAGGTGTTTATATAAGATATTTTTTAAATAGTTCATTTTGAAAGCTCAACCACTCAAAAATCACTTCAGGTTAGAATTGTTTCTTGTCAGAAATTCCACCAGAAATAGAAACCCTATCTCAGAAAAAATCCATAGAGGCATGAGCATAACTACCCAGAGAGGGAACTATAATATATCGCGGAAGATGCAGTCTCCCATCCGTCTCCCATGAGGCATCACATGGGCATGGAAGACACGGGTGGAACTCAAGTCAGGGACAGGCAAATTGTGTGAGTCAGACTGATAATACAGCATAATTTACCTCTGCCTATATCAAACTGAATGTTTAATTTTAATTTGCTGGATGGAAAATTGAAAAATGGAATCTGAGACCTCCATTAAATCACATGCAACTTTTTCCTAGGTTCAAATTCACATTACGTTAAAAACAGAAAAAGTTTCTGTTTTTATGTCAGTAGTCAGTAGTTATTTACATATAAATGTCAGTAGTTATTTACATATAAAATTCCATTTTCTAGTCGATTTGCTCCTTTTTTCTTTTTTTTCTTTCATTTTAAAATGCTATTTCAAACTCTATGACACTATTCATTATAAAGGTCCACGTAAAATATATGTCTAAACAATCTTTAAGTTGTAAGGTGTGTTTTTTTTTTTCATTGTACTATGTCTTATTTACTAATTTAAATGGCCTAAGATGAAAAGAAAAGAAAAGAAAAGAAAAGAAAAGAAAAGAAAAGAAAAGAAAAGAAAAGAAAAGAAAAGAAAAGAAAAATCATAATATCCTATTTGCTCACATGCCTGATTCTAATCCTCAGGATATAGGTAGAAGTTTGCAAAATTCTTTGAAGGTGTTCTGAAATGAGTTAAGACCTGCCACATACATTTAAAAAAAGTTACATTAATTCAAGCCTGTCTAGGAATTATGCAAGTTCATCTTCTATATATACACCTCTAAACATATATTCCATTTGAAAAAGCACCGTTTGTGGTTTTGTTTAATTAAAATGCCCAAAAGTAGCTATAATAAATAAATAGTTCCTATGAAATAT
>VZSV01000024.1:2322627-2347683 GCA_013398735.1 Nothocercus julius
TTTTTTTTTTTTTTTTTTTTTTGTGAGCTATTGTAGCTATAATAAATAAATAGTTCCTATGAAATATCCAAGCCCATACTTTGGTGAAGTGCTAAATCACCTCAGTTTTCTTTATGGAGGTTAGACCTGAGAGCAAAGTTTTGATTGGAGAACAAAACAAAGTGTATTTTTTCCTCAAGCTGACTATTCATTAATAAAAAATCACAACTTAGACATAGAATTAGACACAGCAACGAATGACAAACTTGTAAGGAAACTGCAAGTAAAAGGTATTCATGGTTGCGTCCTACCTTGTACACAATGATAGGAATATCAATCACAATATAGATAAGGTCTCCTAGTGCCAGACTGGCTATCAGTGCATTCGGGCCATTCCTCATACACTTGTTCTGGTAAATGATCCTCAGCAGAGTTGCATTCCCAACCATTCCAACGATGAAAATAGCACAAGACACTACTGTGTTAATGTATTTAAAAGTTTCAGCAATTCTAGTCTGCTGGGAGCACTTGACAGTTTGGTTGGACACCAGGGGCTGCCTGGTGGTGAGGAGTGCTCCGGAGTCTATCCCTGAGAAGGTGGGAAGATCATTTCCCAGATCGCTGCGATTGGTGGTGTATCTGTCAGAGCTGTCGCTGAGGGCAAATCCTGGGACCAGCAACAGCAATGACACTCTTAAACACAAGGCTTCCATCTTGAACTCCCAAATAAGCAAGTTCAATGAAACAGGGTTTTCTCAGTGTATCACTGTGATATTTCTCACTTCTTCACCTGCACAGAGACAAATTAAACAAAAACAAAAAAAAAGGAGAAAAAGAATCAATACAACAGGTACATCCTGTTTCTCATTTAGGAAGAAGGGTATTTGACGGTACAGTTTTTTTACAACACATATGAACAAATGCATATTTGCAGTCGCTGTGCTACTCTGAAATCTAGCTTATCCACATTCGTTAAATGGCCAGCAAAATTTAAACACAAAAATTCCCAATGAGAACTGAAGCTTATACAAGGGAGATCCTGCAGAGCCCTTTTAGTCTGAGGCAGATTTTGTATATGAAAGAAAAAAAAGATGGGGTATGAAGTTCTGTTATAAAATACAATTTTGCAAGAAAAGTGTCACTCAGTAAAAGTCTCTCAGTTAAAAGAAGCCTTTGAGGACTCTACTGAATGATGTTTTAGCAAATTCCGAGTTATTTCAGCTTTCTGCTAGAAAGTAAGGCAACAATCCTGCATTAACAAACAGATCTACTAAATTAGTTAATTTTCTGAGTATTTTTCTGAGTATAACCACAACACTGAGGCTTTACATCATTTTTCTCTGTCTTCTCTTGCTTGGATTTTAAAAAGCAGGCTGTAGAGACATGAATTTTAAGCCTGCCGTGGGGGCACAGTGAGTGCTGCTGGGCATGATAGAAGAACTTTTACTTCAGCACTCTAAATCAAAATTTTGACCAGATTTGATTGATTTAGCAAGAAGACTTCACAGTCTCAGGGCAGACTTTTGACCAGGACAGATCTTTAAAGTCACACGTTATGATTTACTGTAATAAAAGCATGTGTTTGGTTCTTGCATAAAGTCCTTGCAACTCAGCTTCAGTCCTGGGCTGCAGCTGAGTTAAGTATAAATACACAAAAATGTAAGCACGTTGAAGCATTTAAACTTTTGAGTTAGTATCCTAAGCAATATCTCATGGGATTTTCAGATGGGAATGGGAGCACCAGAGCACTGTGCCACAGCCAGAGGCAGCCCCCTGCAGCAGGGGGGAGTTATCACCACCAGTGTACAAGCCAAGGTTGTCCATTTTCCTTAAGCCTTAGTCTGACCCAAGATTAAATTTTTTAATATGACTTGTCTATGCAAAATAGGATAAAGTGCTGCACTGTTGCCAGAATAAGAGCAGAAAGTTGAATATTTATAACTTTCTGGTTTCTAGGGATGCACACAAAGGAGTTGCAAGGATACTTTTAAATAAATCATTATTTCTTTCCCTATGGGACTATTAGTTCAGGGTTTATAGTGAAAAACTACAAGATAAGGAATGTGGGAGAAAATTTACTGATAGGATTTCTGAACACGGCCAGAGTATAAATATTTACCGTCCATTGTCCTCCTCATGTGTGTGTGATTTGCACAAGTGTGTGTGCATACAGCAGCATTACGCAATGCCCATGTGAACGGTCCTCTCTGGTATGTCAAGTGCTGTCCCTCACAGAGCAGTGATAGGAATTTACAGTGTGTTACAGTGGTGTATCGGAGATGAGCGTCTGACCAACCGCGCTTACCATGCTATCTACCCATTGAAGCTTCATGCTAGAGAGCTGATCTGCTGAAGGGCCTCTTAGGCTGCCGTGGGGGGACAGTGAGTGCTGCTGGGCATGATAGAAGAACTTTTACTTCAGCACTCTAAATCACGTTGGAAGGCCACCTCCACTGTAAATCCTCTCTATACTTCTACTATTTGTTATGACTATGGGTTCCCAATATACAAATGGGAAAAAATGAATCACTAATGGTTTAAATGACTTTCCCAAGTTCAGACTTGCCCAGCTGTGGCACAGCTATGAACAGGATGACAGCCCTGTGCTTTAATTGCTGTATTTAATTTCCTGCTTAATTTATGACGTTTTCTTCTGCAACTCTAATAGAATAGCAGAGGTAGTACGAGTATGGTGGCAGCATGGCAGTCATGCAGCCAGCGTGCGGAGCTTGGAACAAAACTGCCACTTACCAGCTCTTCCCTCTCCCAGAAGAAACTTCTCCTTCACTAACAAAACTAGTGATTTCTAGGAATGTTTTCCTATGGATTCCTGACAAATCCTGTCATTCCTCTGTGCATATTTTCAGTGGGTCTCTCTTGCTATAGACTATAGGTCTCTACGCTAACTGCTCAGTGCCCCGTAAGCCAGTGTTCTGCCTCCCGTGCGAGCAGAGGACGAGCGGGTGCATGGGCGGAGTGCGTGTGCAGGCCGAGCGCCGCACGGCTGCGCGAGCTGCAGCGCTCCCAGCCTCCCAACATCTCTTTTCCCGGGCCGTCGTGTCTCAAAAATTCCCAGGCTGACGTTCCCAAGAAGAAACTCTGGGAGATGAAATTCTTCAAAGCATTAAAGACCTGCTAAAAGCGCTAACAATGATAAGCTGTCCCAAAGGCAGCTGAAATATAAACAGACTCCAACAGAGTTAAGAGGGGCAGGAAAGCCGGGAGGGCAGTATGGGACACAGGCACTCTCTCCTGGCTGTGTCCCGGGCGGCGCAGACAGCGCGCTCTGCTGCGGGGAAGTGCCCCGTCTTTCTTTCCCCTCCTCTGCCCTAACGCTGTCAAGGGAGCGATTCCAACGCGCGCCCGGCAAATCGGTGCTGCCTGGAAGCGCCCGGCAGGAGCTGTGCCTGCCACGAGCACCGCGCCCCGGCTCCCGGCGCGCTACTCACCCGCGGCGCCGCCCGCCGCCCGCATGCTGCGCCCGCCGCCGCTCCCGCGCAGCACGGCGAGGAGCAGCAGGACTTCCTCCCCGTGCCTTCTCCCGGGTAGCCTTCCCAGATCTCCCGCCTGCCTCCCACTGGGTGGGATTGGAAATCTCCACCTACGCTGCATCCGCGAGCGAGACGCGCTCAACGAGAGCGTCCCCTCTTCTCTGCCCCCTCCCCCAGTTAAAACAAACCTCCAGCCCAAACGGAGCCCCTGCCAATGCCGAGCACAAAGGCTGCCTCCCGGGCACGGGGGAACGCTGAGCTCTTTAACTCTTTCCTCCCTGCATGGCGCTGCGCTTCTTCGCGGGGCTCGCTTGAGCAACGCTCGTGGGAAAGCGCTGCTTCTGCGGGAGCGGCGCCGGCGCTTCCCGGGGCTCTGCAGGTGCGATGAAACCAGACGGCGGGAGCGCCAGGGCAGAGCAGGGCAAAAACCGCATGGCACAGCTTCCGTTTTGCGTTTTCCCTGCGTGTCGTTGGGATTATAATATTTTCCAAGACAGACACTGAAACAGGATGTGCAAGAGTTTCAAAACCTCTGGATTCTCAAAGACTGTTCTTTGATGTCATTTGCTGTGGTCCACCCAAGACACACCTTGCTAGTAACTCTTACTGTTTCCAGACCAAAAATGCACCTTAAAGACAATAAAAGCATAGCATATACTAGCATTGCTAGGTTTCCTAATTCTGCTGTAAAAGTGGGACGTTCTCCTACAGTTATTCAGTCTTTCCTCATTATGAAAAAAAAATTGTTATCTCAGAGGGAGCAGCTGAAGTGTTCAGGCTGAGAATCATAAGCAGCCACCTGTTGGCAAACCAGGTAGAAATGTTTAATTCAAAATCTCAAGTTGTCTTGAAATTGAGTATATGCAATAGCCACTAAATTTGCTGTGTTATATTAATGAAAGTTATTCAAAAGTTCCTTACAGTTTTGTTGTAGATGCTTGGTATTACTGGTATGCTTTGTTAAGAATCACCTGTATACTAACCTACTGACAAAACTATTGAAGACCTTGTAAAGGTGTACGTAAAGATCACACACACTTCAGGAGTGCTTTCTGAAATGCACTTCTTAAAACTCTTATATGTTCTCCAAACATTCCTGATACCCTGTTTGTTTCCTAGGGTCATTTGACCTTCCTTTCTAACCAACTTGAATTGCCCATCAAGATTACATTTAGATTTCTGATCTTACCCAAGCATACATTTTTCCTTCCAATTCATAATTCCATAAACTTATAAGGTTGACATCAAACACAGTCATTCTTATTTACTTTTAAATGGAATAATCAAATTTATGCTGCTGAAATTGTGTTCAAAATTTGAAAAGGGAGAACTATTTATTACATTTGGAATTTCTTTAGTATTGCTAGGCTGCATAAATTGTATTAATTATTAGAAATTACTGAACTGCTCACGGTGGTTTTGTGATCTTTGTTATTGCTAGTGCTTGTTTAGTAACTGGACCTTTGTTTTGTCTTTAATCTTATCAGGTGCCTAAAACTGAGGTGAATTCCTGTCTGAAACTGAGTTAAATTCAGAAGTTATATTTGGTCATTCCTGCTAAGTTCTTTGACTATGTTCAGGAAAGTAACAGGGGAAAGGAATTTACTACATATGAATTTTCTGAAAACTGATATTAAGTGCAGTTGACCTCAGCTACGAAGAAAAGTGATCAAATACAGTTCTTCACAACAACATATTTTTAGGTCCTGGAGAGGCTCTCACTGTAGTTGTAGGACTGCTGTCCTTTTAATTGGTAGATCTTGACTGCGGATTCTCAGATTCAGTTTGTGAATGTATTTCCTTCAAGCTCTTCCATTCTGTCTCATGAATAAAGCACTTAGCTTCTGGTTAAAGCTTCAAAGGTTCAGTGTAAGGGTAACATGTAGCTGTCCTTACAGATAACAGCGCATAACTTAAGT
The DNA here is from genome assembly GCA_013398735.1 of Nothocercus julius. Taxonomy (NCBI): domain Eukaryota; kingdom Metazoa; phylum Chordata; class Aves; order Tinamiformes; family Tinamidae; genus Nothocercus; species Nothocercus julius. The sequence goes on from VZSV01000024.1 coordinate 2,328,017, forward strand.
GTACTTAAGTTTTACGTCTACTGGGAATATATCTGGGTTTTGGTGCTAAAGTAACACTTCGGGAAGACTCTCAACATTTTTGAAGTTGTGAGTTTTCCTTAGGAATTTGGCTACCTGAAAGAAATTTGTTATTTCAAGTGTTAGAAGTCCAAAGATGGTAAAACTTTTATACAACTACCTCATATACAATAAAAGGGGATCTTTAGTTATGTTTGGAGGAGTTAGGTTTTTTTGATTAAAAAGAGTAAGCTGCTTATCTCCTCAGATTTAGTAGGAAATATGAGCATTTGCTCCTCAGCTTGAAGAGTCCAAAATCCCATTGCAAAGGTTCAAAAGACCAAAATCAGGAAGAGAGATTCACTTATAACTGGCAATCTCAGAAACTATCAGATAATATGCTTTTAATCTGTAGCATTTTCAGAACATCAAAAGAGCTGTTTATAGTACATTATATAAATGTTCTCATTATATTGCTTTCTTCCACTTGATTTCTGCTCCACTTTTTGTTTCTTCAAGAAAGAATACAAAATATATGTTAAGAACCACTTGGATATTCTGGAATAATGAAACTGCATACTTTGGTTAAAATCCTACATGACTGTTTCACATTCTATTCAGTAGAGCTCATGAATATTTTTCCTTTAAGTTTTTGAAAATGCCAGCTCATCAAATCTAAAACATTTTGTGCAAACTTACCCATTTGAAAAATATTTATTAGCCAGGATTCTCAGTCTGGATTAACTAAGATTTCAGTCAGAAGTTGCACCTCATTGAAAAATGTCAGGAATCCAAACCATAGACAGCACTTCTATCTTGTGTGGATACTCTGTTCTTTGACAAGAGTTGAACTCATGCAGAGGCTTTAGAGTAATTCAGTTAAAAAGTAAATCTGTCATGAGATATAAATTAATTGCAACACAGACCGCATTATTCATGGAACTATTTGCTGTCTGTTACATAAAGTTGCTGTTCCCAGTAGCTGTCTTATTTAAATTTTGTCTCTCAGCTGTTATACTAGCTGAATAGAGTTTGTCCATTATCCAAAAACAGTGTCAGAAGAGTTTGTGCAGGACCGCTTCGGGTTTTTTGTTCCCTTTCTTCCCATTTGTGAACCATAAGATGATAAAATGGCCACACCAGATCATACCAAAAAGTTCATCTAATCCGGTCTCCTATAGTGGACATCCAAGCTGGATGTCCAAGGGGAGAAGAGTAACAGAATACTGATGTTTTCGTGCTCTGTTCTCTCAGCTCCCAGTGACTGAGCCACAGCCAAATGCAGTGTATTTGTGCCTTGTTGGATTACTAGATCCTGGGCATTTGGACCAAAATCCAAATCATTGATTGTCCATATCCATTTCTCCATAGACTAATACTTCACAATAATCACCTTAAGATCATGGGTCTCAATACCTCCAACTTCATCTTACACTTAGAGACTGTTCACTAAAGATAAGATTATAATAATGCTATCAAATATAGGCATTAATATCCTGCAGTGAAAGGACCTACGATAGGAATCTATAAGCACTGAGAGGGATGTCAGTGTGTTGAGACTCTGCAATCAGTTGAGAGCTAAAAGAGTTCAAGGAACCTGCCTGCAAGAGACTAGGCTTTAATGGTAATAGATAAAAAGAATTTTATTTAAAAACTAGACATGCGGTATGAAGAATAAATAAAGAACAATGAAATAGAAGTATGACATAGAAAATATCTGTTATGTAATGAAATGAAATTATGCAATGAGTACCCATCCTGAAGAAAATAAATGGAAGAAGAAGGAATAGATATTTAGAGACAAAGTAAAGTTTATTTTAAAGAACGTAGAACAGGAAGGGAATGTCTAAGAGTACAGAATCTTTCATAACTTACTTTAGTTCACAAAAGTAAGTTTCAAGGAGAGCTTGGAAGCATCTGTAGGTGGGAGCCTGTGCAGAACACCCGTTCAGTGCTAAAGGAATGCTAATCTGCTGCTAGCGCCTTTTACTATCTTAATCACCAATAAAACTATCTAGATAAGATAGTGAGATATCAGAATGTCATTTTATCTTAATCTAAATAAGGTTAAAATTATTTCTATTGGCTACTCTGCAGTGAAGCTGATTTTCATGGAAAACCCTGACTCATCTCACATACTCCCGATGTTTCCAAGTTATCTATCTTTTTATTAGCCTAAATAAAGCTAAATTGAAATAATCTGCTTTTACAGTTGCTTTGGTTCACTAAACTACTATCCTTACATTATTCAGAGTCTAATGGTTAGCATTTCTATTTCACATATTATCTTATGCTAAGGGTTACACTTAAGTCTATTTACAGGTATATTTAAATAACATATCTAAATTTTTTACAGATATTGAGAGATGTGAGGAGTGTTCTGTAACTAAATTTTATGGTGAAGGCTTTTAAAGAACTAAGGTTTCTAGAACAAAGGTTATAACCTGCTTTTGTGCTACCTAGAAAATTATTCTTTGTAGGAAACCAAAGCACACATTTAGGTTGCATGCAATTAGGGGGCGAAAGCAGAAAAAATAGACCTGTAAGGCTTGAGAAAGGAGGATAGGACAGCTCTTTAGATATTGGTCCAACTTGTCCAACCTTTCAAGCATGTCCCTTCTATTTTTCATATATGGAGTATGCTGTTTGCTGTAATGTTACAGGTGCCTTTATCCCATGTTCAGAGGGGCTGGGCTAAGATGTTTGCATTCACAGGAACATGGTTGGTATTATGTGCTGTCATGTGTTGTCATGGTTAATTGAAAGTCCTTATACCAAGGCCTCAAGTTAGTTGCTTATGGTAGGAATCTATATAAATGGATTTTTTTTTAATAAGGAAATATCAATAATCTTATGAAAAAGAATCTTGTATAACTTCCTGCTAAAGTTTTGAAATCCAATCAAATCCAGCATTTCCTGGATGCCTGATATAATTACTATTATTTGGGGACTTCTTAACAGTTATATACACATCTACAGTGAAGAAAGGCAATTTAAAGTAAAGGAATTATTTTGAAATCCTGCATTTTGATCAGAGACATCATGCAAGAATTATGTGTTGATTATTTACCATAAAAATACCATATTGGTTCAACAGAACCAAACTGATGGAAATCTCTTTCTCAGTAAGAATACCATTCCCGTGTCAATGGGAATTCGATGGTGTTTCTTAAACATAGACCCTATCTGGAAAAAATACATTCACTGCTATTTGGTTCTGTTAACCCCATACATTGATACTAAATTTCAGAGTTGTCAGGACATCTGAACTTCTCCTGAGGACTGGGAGCCAGTAACCTTGACTCATTTCATTCCTCTTCTATCTCGGCTCATAGGCAGCCTTATATTTTCTGCCCTAGTCTTTCCAATGAGAGCCTCCCATAGCTTCTACATAGGCCTTGTAGGCGTCAAGACAGCCTTCAGCTGCCAGCTTGCTTCCACTGCCTCCCATCCTACCCAGTGTTGATGATCTTCTCTGGACTCTCACACAGTTGGCATTCACATGCTCAGCACTAAGAGAAAGGATTTCGCTGGTGCTTAATCCCAGTGCCAGTGGTAGGGTTTGGTGTCACAAGAGAAAATAGACAAGGAAAGTGGGAAAGTGAGAGAGCTGTGGCTGGGAGGGCCCCTGCCCTGCCCTTACTTATCATAATCATAAACTTAGCAACCTTAACTGATTTTACTAGCTAGTAAATAAATGCAAGTGTAAGTATATATCTTATTTGAACCAGTGAGCATATAATTTATGTGCAAAGGAAGAATATCTGGAAAAACACCTAGCACTGCCTTATGCATGTGAAACTGAGCTTTTCTAATCCATAAGTAAATAGTATAATGCAAAATCTTCACAAGGTCAGGTTTAATTCAGTGGGAATGTAATGTTCTCATCTGCAAGATGAAAGCTCTGTAATTACTTAGAATTGTATATTGTGAATATACTGAAAAACAGGTATATCCTTAAGAATATCCTTGTGAAAATACTGAAAATATATCTATCTATATGGTGATCACATGTCATTTATTTCAAACATACTGAAATCAAAGATATGTTTTGGGACTTGACTCTTACCTCATTGTTGGATCAGATTCTTGGCTAGCGTGAGTGTAAATCTCTTGATGGAAATGGAAATATATTTATACCTATCATCAGAGAGACATCAGAAATGATGTAATTATTTCAGGCTAATATTAATACAGTTTGTAGGGTACCATGCCATCATGCTTATGTATTTCAAAATATATCTGAGACTGAGCAATTGCTGCAATTCTCTGCAAAAGCTATTTCTGCTTGTTAAGGATTTTGACTCAGCCCTTTTTTCAGTCGGAGGGTAGAGCAGGGAGAATTTCAGTCTAGCAAAAGACGAGGGGGATTGAAGAACTGCTCTAGTTTAGCTTGGACCCTGAATTTTATGCTTTAGACTAAGCTTTATTTGGATCAGTATGCTCACTTTTTTTTTTTTTTTTTGCTTCAATCTGTGCTAAAAAGTGAGAAATACTGAAAAACAATAAAAAAAATTTTGCTGCAATTTTGCAATTTTGAAATCCAGTGAAATACATGAGGGCTTTTTAGCTGAAAAATCTTGTTTTATTCCTTAACCTTTTATTAGTTCAAATTGAAGAACAAATTACTAAAACTCTCCTGCCTCTGAGAAGTGTTTATTAGCTCCACCAACTGTACCTTTATTCCTAGATAAATGTCCTCAGATTCTAGAAATTTTCACCTTTGCACCTTTGCAGTTTCCTAATACACATGCCTCTGCATATATATCAGATGCAGAACACTAGAAGATCTTGTTTATTGTCAAAATTCATATATGCAAAAAAGTCTTTCAAGTTATGCAGAAGTAGGAAAAAAGTCTGTGCGATTTTAGCTGCTAGCAGTTGGCGAGACTAAAGGGAAATGATACAAACAGATGTCCTATAAGCTGTCAAGACCTAATAAGTCTGGTATTAATAGACATGTCTGGGCCAAGTACTCTCTAGAGATAGTAACAACAATTATTGCCTGCAAATAGTCGAGCTAGTCTCTACAACTTTCTAAAGGGTTCAAATTTTCGATTGTGCTTTTTAAAATTTTTAATTAATCATTGCTTTTGTTGCAACATTGTCTGTAGATTTAAATACCCACCCCTAATGAGGTGTCTCAACATGAAACAAAGGTGATTTTTTTGTTGTTTTTAATGGTGAGTAGGAACTGAAAGTTTAATTCCTTCTGCCCTGGAGGGGTTGGTATGATTGGGATATTAAGAAATGCTTGTTTGAGCAGATATGTTTGGCAACTTGTATCAAAATGATGAGAGTCAGATTCAGGCTATTTCCTTGTGTGCGGTTGTTCTAACTGTGCACCCTAACTTCCAGTGTCACCTGGTGGTTCTGTCAGCTATCGTGATACCTGACTGGGCATAGCAAGAGCTCCAGGAAGGGAAACAATACTGCTTCCCGATTCACAGTTAGGGTGCATCGACCTCTGCCTTCATACCTGAGCTTCTGAACGGCACCCTGTAAAGCTAGGGGTGGAGTGACACCTCTACTTGTGACACCTCTGCTACCTAGAGGAGACCTTGCCTATTGAATGAGAAGAGGGGATATTGTACTCATTCTGAGGAGGGTAGTAAATTAGGTGCTTAGTCACTGCTGCCATGCAAGCCTTGCAAATAGGGTGGACACACCTGGGATCACTGTGATTCCGTGCATTCTATAATGGGAGAGACTGTTTTTCAGCTAGTTTTTCCAAGCACTTTCTTGCTGAAGTGGTATCCTTTTGGCTCAGCGTACCTATACTAAGTAATTTGGTACCCGTAATCTTGTACTAAGTAATCTTGATCTTTCATTTTTACTGCGCTGCTCGAAACATTGCAGTTTCCAAGCTCATTGTGCATGCAAAGGCAGCAGGAGACACTGAGCTGGTGATTCCTCATGAAAGAACTCCTGAGGATGATGAAAAGATCTATACTGCTCCGACATTTCTCTGGAAGAAACACATGCAGTATCTGCCAAATAGTTAAACCACAAGCTAATGATCAATTACTTCCAGTGCCCTGACATGTGAAAGAACTGCTCACAAAATGGTGGCAGCAGCAGGGGTAGAAGGCAGTAGTAGTGTCGAGGCAGTAAATGGAAGGAAAGGATGAGAGAAGTAGAACCGTAGACTGAGGAGACTCTCCATTAATCTTCATAAAGATCTTCACAGGAAATTCTAAATATTAAGGGTGGTAAAATCTTAGAACATATTTCAAGGTGGAACATATGATATGGGGCCATTTTCAGTCAGAGTAAAAAAAAATCACAAAGCTAAACTGCTATAGAGGATAGATGTAAACATAGCCCTTTTGATGGCTCAGACTGACTTAAATATTTAACAGTTATAATGAATGTAGCCATCATGGCAAATTCAGCAGGTTGTCACAATATTGGATGGGTGTAAAACTTATGTGCTCATTTCACTCCTAGGTGTGGTTCCTCCAGGTGATGACTGAGGTTTGTTGCTAATACTGTATGGATAAGCTTCAGTATAGCCACTTTTCAGTGCATAATTCAGGTTTTGATTATGAGCTCTGTCAGCATTATATACTCGGTATTAGGTTAGTATGCAGAAAAACACTCACGTGCTGGGTTTATCCTAGAAAACTTTCAAAGGACAGAATTGTCCATTTAAAAAAGATGTTTTGTTGAACATTTGCATTTTCTTCTATATCTGTTATCTCTTTCCCTCTTCTGCACACAACAAACATGTACAGTAAACAAAACTACCAATATAGTTTTCCAAATATGCTCTTTTGTTTGTAACTGCAGATGTGCATGAAATGTTCAGTGGAAGTGCTGTGCCTTTTTCAAGAAAGAAAAGATTTTAGGGTTTTTTTTTGCTTTTAAAATGCTTGACACAAAAATGTTTTCAACTACTTAATAAAAACAAGCTGGTATGAAGCTTTTAAAATAAAACTCAGAATGGCTGGCACTAGAAAAGAGATCACTACACAGAAACTAGAATATTTCTGCTACTTTGTGGTATTCTTTGGGGTTTTCAGTAGGAGGGGCTGGCCTACAGAATTTGTTTTCTGACTGCTTTGAAGTAAAATAGCTCTTCTCTCCCAGTTCCAAACAGGCCACAGACATCTTCTGAATTCAGTTGTCCAGGTTTAAGATGGTGTTGCCCATTTGCTGCTTGTCAGGAATCTAGAGATGCGATGCGATGCGATGCGATGCGATGCGATGAGATGCGATGAGATGCGATGCGATGCGATGCGATGAGATTGGCTTGGCCTGGCACTTCCCTCTGCTCCATAACTCTGCTAGCCAAAAGGCTATTATACATGCTTATAATTTGCCTCAGTCCAAGTCCACCTGATAAAAATCCCCACCTGCACCGATGTATTAAGCAAGGGCAGTAGAATTGGCCTGAAACCAATAAAGGCAAGAGCTGGTGGTGACAAGCAGCTGAGGGCAAGGTAGTCCTCAAAGGCACAGTTACTGCAAAATAAATGTCAATTGGTGGCCTAAAATACAACCCAAAGAGCTGTATAAGCTCCAAAAAGTTTAAAGTGACTAAGTGACTACAGAGTAGTACTGATTCATTAAGTGGTTGACATTATTAACTAGCTATATTGGCAGCTGCTATAATTTAAGTTGTAAAGAAAGGAAAGAAAACAGAATCTGATACTTTAATTAACCTTCTACAGCTTCCTGTTCTGCACAGTTTGACTCATTCTCATATTTTTCTTTCTTATTCTCTTGCCTGACTACTATTCTGGCTAGTTTGAAATCCAAGCAGTGTGTATTTTGCTGGAGAAACTGTGAATGTACTGACAGATGTCCAGTGGACCATTTACATTGGGACCAATTGATTGAGAAGGTTCTTCTACTATGGAAACCCATATTCCAAACCCAGGGAGCAAGTTTAGTGTTGTCTTATACTATTTCTTATTTATCGTTGTTTATAATTATTACACTATACTTTTTTCTTATGCTTTTACTTGTCTTTTTCTTAGTTGTTTTCATATATTTTATGATTAGAACTGAAGCAGAATCACTGATTAATGCCTAATTAACCTTGAACAGATTTTCAGCTATTGACTTTGACTATGAAGTACTACATTTATTTCATTTTGGAGTGCAGAATACATTCTGCTTTGCTGAGAAGCAAGTTCAGTTCAAAGTGTATTTCTCAAACAGAAATATGCCATTTGCTTGGCAACACAACAAATAGGAAAAAAAATCACCCCAACCCCCAAAGCACACTAATAGTTTATGTAAACAACTTCAAAAATTGCAGGTTAAAGTCTGTCTAGACTAAAATGTCTAAATGATTCAAATAACTACTGGAGAGGAAAGAGATAATCTTCCACTCTTTGCATGTGTGTTTTACACAGTAAAACCTACTTTGAATCAGATTGGAAAGATTTGTCTCTTTCCATCGATCTGTGCCAGAATCCAATTATAGAACACATCCCAGTAATGGCAATAAATAATAGTAATAAGAGGAGAATGAGGAATGGGAAGGCATGCTACGATTTGATGTTGCCAAATAAGACTCTTTAATAAGAAGTCTGTTCATGCTCTTCAAAGTGACATTTCAAAGTTTTTTTTTTTTTTTTTTTTTTTTCCTATTTACAAGTTAGGAACTGGTATACTTCCAGCATCTTGGTGCATCTGAAAATTTACTAAATCAAGCATATTTTTTAAACTTCAACAGCTTACTCCTCTTCTGAATAAAATATCTGAAGCAGAAAAGGAATGAAATCCTAACCACGTTGAAGTCACTCAGAAAATTTTCTTTGTCTCATGAAGCTGGGGTTTTGCCCCAAGTGACTGAAATCTCATACTATTCTGAATTGCCTTTTAGAGAGCAATGTATCTGTGAGAAAGTCAAATTTCCATTTTACATCATTATCCTCTTATAATCTTTAAAATAAATTCAACCCTTTGTCTTGTTCAAACCTGTTGAAGAACAGATGATTCTCTTCAGCCTCTCTACTCAGGCAGAGAACTGATAAGAAGGTGCAGAGTTCCACAGAAAGAAGCAGGAGGCCACAGAAGAGTCCATGCTCCTGTGACTTTACAGTGAAGAATATTTGCAGAAAGACTTATCTGGTGAGGAAGTATTGAGATTACTGTCTACCTCAGCAAAAAAAAGCAAGCCCAACAACAATAATTTCTAGAGAGTGGTAGTAACTGTTTTACTGACATTGAGTTGGGTAGCATGAGGCTTTCTCATTGCTCATTACTGCCGTATTTTGGAAGAGAGATGGGGCATGTTAAGAGCACTTCTTTGTGCACTTTTTCAGTGATGGTTAGTTGTCTGCATTTTTCTTTACTACCAGTTACTTCCCTTTTAATTTAGGAAATACCTGTGCTTGCTTACTGTTGAAGATCACCTAGAGCATTTGAGGGTTGTAGGAGCTGACACTAACTCTACAGACATTATGAGCTCCGTGTTGGAAACGCTTCTTTGGAAAGTCCAGACCATCAAACTTATGACTTCACACACCTGCTAGCATTAAGACTCAAAAGTACCTGCAGTTTTTAGGGAGCTTTTTGGAATGCTTTAGATTACCGGACTTCAAATCTTCTCCTCACTCCCCCGTCTAACAGAGAATATGCTGCAAATACAGAACTGGTACAAAGAGAAGATTTTTTTTCTCTTACCACGGACATAAATTACTCCATTTCTGAAAGTGCACGAGTTAAAGTACTGGACCGAATACAGATATATGGCAAAAGATACTAGATACCCTCAACCTCAGAAAGAGGTTGAAAAACACAAGGTCTATCTTGCCAAGAAAAATGGTTTATGTTTCCAGATATGCAAAAAGAATAATATGTTCTTTATTTTAAATCCAGTTCAAATTCCTTTCAACAAAAGAACCTATTGTTGAGCATGTCCAATAATATGGTGCCTAAATAAGTATGTCTAGAGTAAGTAGAACTCCTTGATAATGAGTGATGGCTTACAGGATATAGAACAAGCTCATGTTTGAATGTTTATATGACACCATAAAAAAGCAACCCTCTGTGGAGGTGAACAGTGTTTATCCTTGTGCTGTACAAGCTACACTTCTTCAGCGAAAGATGCCAGCTTCACAGTCCATACACATCTGCTTTCCTACCTGCTCCTGGAGAATCTGGAAGGTGCCCCACTAAGGGGTGGTATGGTGTCTGCACATGGTAGGGGACTCCTATAGATTCTGCGTATTTCCTACATCCAGCAGAACTTTCAAGTGCCTTTCAGTCCTAATTGTTTCAGTTTTGAAAGCTTCTCCTTGCTGTTTATGGATTGAAAGGGTGTCTGTAGGTGGTTCAGAGTACAACTATGGAATCACAATTATAATCACAACTTTTGACACTAGTATCACAAAATTATTTTCATGCAAAAGTTTAATAGCTATTGGTGATGGTTTTGAAGATAGTTTGAAAATTAGCTTAGAAGATATGGCCTTTGTTTATAGGGAGGATGCAGATGCATAATTTAATTGCAAATGTATACTGTATGATATATAGTGAAAACTTCCAAAAGGTTAAGTTGCTGACATGCATATATCATAGAAGGCAAACTGACATTTTGTAGTTGTTTTTCTCACATTCTGTCTCAGCATGAAGACTGAATCTGCCTGTCTCTGCTGTTTAGGGACATGTAGCAGTACTGGTCTATAGCTTAATTCTGCTGTCAGAAATTCTCCCTGCTCAACCCTCCAATTGAAAACCTGTATCATCACTGGGCAGATTGCTGTGCCCTCATCCATACATAAGTCCAACGGCTCCAGTAAAGCTGCTTTATATTTCTGGTTTATATAATTAGCTAATGGTCACTGGTCTGTTATATATGTCGTGGCATTGTATCAGTAGCTCGCCTCTTCTGAAGTTTATACGTCCTATCCCAGCCATAAAAATTGTCAATTTGAAAGATCTGGCATTTGTTCAGAATCAGTATATTTACCCAAAGAGGGGATTCACTGTGTGTGAAAATGCCAGTTTCCTCAATTTAAAGTACATTACTGGTATAGTTCCAGGAAGGTTTAGGAGATGGAGCCTATGGTTAATAGGGGGCACTAAAGGCCTTGTGTTATCTGTAACCTGATGGAATTCAGTAGTTCTCTGGCTTACCTAGCATGCGTCATGTGAGTTGTGGCATTTCCAGAGTTTTCAGTTCTCTTACCAGGTGCCTGGGTCAGTACATAAAATTTACTAATCTGGCCTTCTTCTGAGGAGATGCCACCTCCTTTCCTTGGACGTATGCAGCTGGACACATCATTTTCTCTTTTTTTTTTTTTCTCCTTTGTGTCCTTTAAATCTTCTTAAAGCAAGGTTTGCTGGACTATTTGCTTTTTATTTCCTTGTTGCCAAAACATAATTAAAAAAACAAAAATTCTTCCTGTGTTTCTTGAAGGAGTAATACACTAGCTTTTAGTGGATTCATTGGACATCAGTTTCAATTCCCCTATTCTAGGCTATAGGCAGAACCTGATTTCTGATTTTAAATTTTATTTTGAATGTATTATCCTTTTCAATATGAGTTATATTTCACATTAACACTCCTTTTGCTTATCCTACGGCATCAATCTGGTTGGAAACCTAGGGGGATTCCTAGATCACTAGGGAGACTCTGCCATCACTGACAACGGTATCGTTTAGTGTGAAAAATATTTATCCGTGTTTCTCCTTGAAACAAATTAGTTTTCTGCTGCTCCTAGTTCCTACTGAAAGAACATTCCAAAATATACTCTTCTAATTTTTGTCCTAAAATTACTTACATGATGCTTAGAGAGAGGGAAATAATTTTCCTTGCAGGCTTTATTTTGCTTGGCCAGCAAACTAGGTTCCCTTGTATGTCTTTCACAATAGGTTGAATGGGAACCTCTTGTTCTTCTTTACCTGTTTCTGAATATTTCTGAACCTTTCCTAAATGTGTTTAATGGAAATTGTGCAAAGGAGTCTTTGCTGCAAACCAGGACACTAAGAGATGAACCCTCGCTTGCAAACATGGCAGTATTTAGCAAACGTCTGACTACAGGCCATCAACTTGAGACAAATGCAGTGTTAAGAGGCCCTGTATTTCCCACAGATACGGGGAAGTTGTAATGCCATTGTACAAAACATGAGTTAAGTCTCCTATGTTCAGTTTCAAAACGCAGGTTCCTGCTGGGTCTGTGACACCGAAGGCTGAATGGTTTACCTCTGCGTTAAAAGGTTCTCTCTTCTGTTGTGCGATGTTCTCTATAACATTCATTGCTAACATCCTGCATCATGTGGATGGCGAGAGAGTTTTTGCAACGTTTTAAGTGTAGACACAGAAGAGGAGGAGGATTCATCCCAGCTAACTGGTACATTTAGGGTCAGAAGTGCCGTCTTCCTGGAATCTGCTGTGATCTCTAGGGAGAGAGGTCTGAATTGGCTTTCATCTGCTTTAGAGGGAAATTGCACATCAGCTTCCTAACATAGGCACCTAAACATGATGATTTGAATATCCTCCTTTCTGCCTTCAGCCCTCTTTATTAACATGTTCCTGCTTTGGATAGGAATGCATTTGTTCAGTGTCCAACTAGGAGTGAAGAGGCATTTTGCTAGGCATGTCTGGGAACTCATAAGAAATCCTGAGCCCAGCTCCAAAAGGCTTACAGCCTCTAAGGATTTGGAAGGCAGAATGCAAAATGATACGTGTGATGTTATCTACTTGTTCACACTGTTTTCAAAGTGAGCGCCTCAGTCTTGTTGTAGTTAGGGAGCTGACCTTTAAGGCCCTGCGACTGTGTAGCTGAAGTTAAGCACATGCATCTGTTGTTGAAATGATGTGCACAGGTGAACATTTGCCAGGCCTTTTGCATAGGTGTCACGGCTGGGCTGCATCCTGCTCAGAGGCTGAGAGTTCTAAGGGAGAGAAGTCTGAGCACAGAAAAACTGCACATGGCAACTGTCACTATTGGTGCTCCTATCTTTTGTCATCATTTTTTGGAGAAACAGACTTATGTATGCACGTTAGAAGTTTTATTAGTAATTACAGAATCACAGAATGGTTAAAGTTGGAAGGGACCTTTAGAGATCATCTAGTCCAAACACCCTGCTCAAGCAGGGACACCTAATAATTTACATAAAATTTACATGGATCTGCATGAAACCTGTAATTTCTACTTTTCTCTTCCTCTTGCAATATCTGAATAATGTATGACTTTGATATTCTTCCCATCATCTTAATATTCTTCACTTACTGCGAAATTTCTTCTTTAGTATTGGGGTCATCAAAGAGAAATTTGGTGGGAAAAAAAAAACTCAGAGTAAGTCCTTGTATACCCACTTATGTGTTAATAGATCATCTATGAGGTGTATGCCCTTACAGCTAGTAGCATTTATATTTGAAAGTATGTTTGTTGGGGATAATGTTTGGAACTTAGAAGAGCTGGAGCTCATTGTGAGACCGGTGGTTTGAATCTGAAAGTGTCTATGAGAGAACCACATAACCACTGTTGGGAGTCTTACCAATATCTCTTTCTCACTTCTTCAGTTGATCTTAATTTATTGGGCTTAGAGCTTGTACTTTGTAAACAGTTAACTATTGAATGTATAAGCTGATAGAAACAGGAAAAAAAAAAAAGGAGAGAAATACCTACTAAATAATCAGTTCAAGCTTTCTATCAACATTAGTAATAACTTCTGTAGGACACCCTCAGTTCATGTTTAAACATCTGCAGTTACTTCTACAGGATTCAGTCCGCAATTTGCTGGGGACTCCCATGTGAAGTCATTCCTATTCCCAGGTGTCCTTTAGCACTCACAGGTCCCACAAGAAACGGGCAGACACAGCAGAGAAGCCAAAGCGCAGCGGTGCTCTGTCTAGCTGTAATGTTAAAGTTCAAAAGGGACATTGTGAACTTCTGTATTGATTCCCACTGTGGCTTCTCTGTCTAGAGAAATATATGAGCAAAAAAATAGCGAGACTGTGTTCTTTCTCACTTTGCAGCCGTATTCAAATTCTGTGACCTAAATGTAGTTAATTATGTAGTTTGTGTGTAAGCCAGAGGAAAACCCAATGCCTGCTTGTCCTGGAAGTTTCACAGTAAGAAAGTCTATTTTCTCTGTGCTCCATGTCTTGTTCCCAGTTTACCTGGAGCTAAGTGCACTTTAAAGACATCTGCACCTTAGGTATATCTCCCCAGCGCAGTCTCTGTTATTCTAGCTCTCCCACAGTAACTTTAAGCAGCTAAAACTCTGTAGCCTCCAGTGCACGCATAGCAAAGGAAGCACGTGGGCAAGGTGCACTCATCCTGTATGTGTGGTTATAGCTTTTCATGTATCGAAGAAGTTAGTTGACGCTTAGACAAACAACCTAATCCAGATCCTTCTGAAATTAATTAGGTGGATTCTAGCCACTGGCATACACGAGTTTTGGATGAAAACATATTATATACATTCAATTAGTCTTTAAACCTCCACTGTTTTTATGTTACTGTAATTCATTAATTTCTGTTTCCTTAAGGTTTGAAAATATGGTATTACTAAATATATGCAATGCTGGGGAAGTCCACAGTTGTCTGACACATAGCAGATGTGAGTAAGTAATATATAGTAGTACATGTATTTATGAGTAAAAGGACAAAAATGAAGTAATATTCAAAACAAAACTCCTTGTCTCTAGATGCAACCCATATGCTAGATTCTGTTTGCAGTCAGATATTGTGACGAAGTAGCACAATTTTTCCCTCTATAGTGATATCAAATAGATTTTAATTGAAGCTGAAATGAGTTAGGTCAAGCTTCCAGAAATGGTCAATTAGAATTTAATTTGAAATTTAATATTTGGGATTGATTAAGTGACCTGATAATAGATAGAATGAACTTTAATAGATTTGAGGCTTTCACGGCTGGTGGTGAAAATTATCCATGCTCAGCGTCTCTAGAAATTGGGCCTTATTATTATGATTCCTAAGCATGACTTAGAGGACATAACATAGTTGAAAATGACTGAAAACTGCAATTTTAATGATGAACAGCATGAAATCAAGACCTGTGAGTACCTATTGATTTATCAATTTAAAATACATCAAAGTGTCTAGAATAGTTCTGCCAAAGTAGAACTTTTTAAAATCCATTTCTTTTTATTCTCTACTAGAGCAATAGGCAGCAGAGCAGGCCTTTTTTTTTCCAGAATAAAAACTTGTATGTATTACAACAACACAATTACATATCTCAGGTGCTGTTAAGGCACTGATTAGCTCCATACCACTTAAATTATAAAAAGTCTATATGAAACATGTATTTATCTTCTTGATTTGGTTACAAAATAAAAAGAAGCTGGGCATGTGTAAAATAGGATTAGTGAATTGTGGCATATTATTAGCTTAGCCCCATGTCTGCACCACTGATATCCTCACCTCTCACACCCTCTGCTCCAGACAACATTGGATTATTTTGCTTTGTAGCTCTCATTGGTTTATGAGACATATCCTATGCCTCATTTTTATTTGTATAGCAAAAATCCCATTTTTTATTAAATCACTCGTGTGTATTGACAGCATCATCTCACAGGTCTAATAATGAGGTTGCACAGCAAGCAATGGGCTTATGTGTAGGGGCAAAGCTCTATAAATAATAAACTATGCTTTTATTGCACATGGTAAGTTTTTAATGTTTCAAAGACTAAACATTTTATTTAAACATTTATTATCCACATAGAGATACACTGGATTCTGTATATCTGGAGGGACTGTGTTTTTTATTTTACTGCAGTGGCTCTTTTTCTTTATTAGAGTACATGGATTTGTCCTGACTTTTTGTTTTTCACCCCATTCCACTCTGGACAGAGTTCTACAAAACTGAGCACTGAGAAATGCTCGCAGTTCTGCAAATGCTTCACGGTACCTTCCGTTAGAAATAGGGCACTTGGGATGAAAATAAGTCAAGGCTAAGTCAGCCTTTTAAGATAGATACCCAGATGTTTTTGTCCTGGAAATTGAGCAAGAACAGGCATCTGCATCTTACGTATTTTTATTACCTCTTTGTGTCAGCCAGATCGAAAGTGCTAAGAGAATAACCTCTCTCACGGTCTTTCTGTCTTGCTTTCTTTTCTTCTCATGTTTCTTTCACTTAATCTTTTGCATAGTCCTTAAAGGGGAAGGTTCAGAGAGAACAATATATTATGCTGTGTGTGCCGTATGCTTTTGCTTTTCTGTCTCAAGGAGAGCTCATAGATAGTAACCTTCCTGTTCATAAAATTATTTTTTGCTGTCACAAGATGGACCTGAGTCAAAACTAGTTAAATGATCTTTTGTGGCACCCTTGGGCATCCACAACTTGAGGAACTTTTTCTTTCTTGCAGAACATTCTCTGGCCATTAAAGATGACAAAAGGCCTTCACAGAAGCATGTAGATGCCTAAGTTCTGAGATGCAGGTATCCAACTTCCTTCTGCCTTTCTGAAAGCCAAACTCAAAATTTACCTGCTGCAGCTTTTTTTCTATTTTATCTGGCCTTACCACACAGTCCTATATTACTGTGATCTGTAGTCAGGAACCAATGTCAGCCTGTGCTAGGAGAACACAAAGTGTGAAAATCTCATTTTAGCAGATATGATATAGCAGCATGTAATGAGAAATAAGAAGCCTGAGAAAACAACATCCCAGTGTTGGCTAACATGCTGCTCAGTGGTAGCAGGACATGAGTATTTAGTTGTCGTCAGCAATCAGAATTGGCCCAGAATCAGGACCAATTTTTGTAGTTCAGGAAACTCTTACATTATAAGCAAAGCAATAGAGTAGAAAGACTTTGCTTCTTTTTATACCAGTTTCCTGGTTTCAGATGCCTTTTCCATGCCACTGCTTGAGAATTTCATAAAGAATAATGAAGGCAGTGCAAATTAAACTGCACTTTTTCAGCAGCATCTCTCAACTGCCATTGCTGCTCTGGTTGTGCAACAGTGTGAACAATTAATGTTCAATTAAGAGCAATGATAAGTCATAGCAAATCTGGATGAAAAAGTGAGTGGGACATTGTGCCTGTTACTGCTCATGCCAAGAATGTAGGATGGGATCATATGCCAAGTGTGGTGCCCTTTTCAAAGTGGTACCACCCGAGAGGGTGATAACGTAGAAGGCCAGGTGCTGGAAGGGTCGCTTTTGCTTTGGAGATACTTCCTGGGAAATTATTGCTGCAACTGTGTGCTGTGATTAGCTACCAGTGAGTCATACTACAATCACTCCTCCTCATGTAGAAATGTTACTTGGCTTCTTTGTAAACACCCAGGTCATGGGAGCCATTTATCCAGCCTGTTCCTGCCCTTCTGTGTAGTTGGTACAGGACAGGGAGGGAAGCAGAGGAGAGAGCCCCTGCTCTTCTTTCTTCCTCTGCAAACATTTAAGCAATAAAGACCAATACCAACGTTCCTGACAACACCTGATGAAGCCCCTTGTACTTTTGAGCCTCTGGGAAGGATAAGGATTGGTGGTGGTATGGGCTGAAGACTGCTTTTGGCCTAGCAGGTTTGCGCTTTCCCGTTGCAATGCCAATGTAGTAGTATGGGAGCCATAAGGTGTGGCCTGCTGGATTAGTGCTGAAGGAGTGTGGGGAGGGAGACACGCTTAGTACACCTCGTACTCCTGTTAAATGCATCATGTAGACTTTTCTCCAGGTTAGCTACTGGTCCATGCCCAGATTTCCCTTGCTAGGTTCAGTTCAGCTCAGAGTGAATGAGTAAATGAACCTGTATTGAGGACTGGGAACTCTGCCTTCTCTAACTTCCTGGAGGTTTTCAGTGCTTTTGCAGACCACTTAAGCCTTACTTCCAAATAAAGGCGCATTGCAACAAATAGGCATTTGCATTTCATCTCTTGACGCTGCACATCTTACAAGAACTGCCTGCTGCTGCTCACAGTGCAGAGGACGATTACTCACAGTGCAGAGAAGGATGATTGCTCATTTTTTGATCAGGCAAACGAAAACCGTTTATTTATTCTTATTTCATTTACAGCAAAAACCCACAGGAAAACAATTGCTCAGAAGTGACTTTCTCATGTTTTCATCCAAATCGCTGCAATAATATTAGAAAAAGTAGGACAAAGTGGATAAAGCTGAGCACAGAAGATGTGGATAAAGCTGAGCACAGAAGACGGTCACGTCATCAAGGACGAGGGCACACAGATTTTGCAGGAGTGCCCAGATGGGCGACTCTTCCAGCAGAGCAGAAGGAAGTGACTCCAGCCGCCTGCCTCTTCTCATGTTTTTCCCTTGTCATTTGGGTCTTTCCCTTTGCACAGGCCCCCAAAATCTGTGATGTTTCTTGTTTTCCAGGACGAGATGGGCTTGGGCGAGCAGTGCTGGGGAGACTTCCATGATTTGTGGGTGAGCCTAGGGGTACTCACTAAGCTCCTTTTATTCTTCCTAAGTCAGTGGCCTGATAGATGTTCTTTAAAGCTATAGTGCCCAACTTACCTTTTGTCCATCTTTTATTTTAGATTTCTGGCTTCATTTGGATTGCTTTAAATTCAAATTCCAAGAATTTTTTTTCTAGACTTCTCATGCTTTTTTATCAGAAAGTTTTTTAAATATCATTGAAGATTATATAAGTTATAGTTCGCTGGTTTATACATGGCCACTTCTGGCCGTTGTTTCTGTTTTAGAAGAATCTGCCTTCTAAATTGTTCTTTAAAATGATCTCTCCTCCTCCTCCCTCCCCCTCTCCCTTTCTTTTTTGCTGTTATTAAAACAGGGTGACAAATTTTGCTCTCACTTACACATCCACAACTCTCCAGAAATCAGCCAGCTTTTACAAATAGAACTGAGTGCAGGATTTGGCCAACGTTGTGTAAAGCCCTGGGGAAATCCTATAGCTCTGTGGGAAATATCTAACTACTCTTATATTTTCCTATTCATGGCTCCTTTAATTTCCTGCTTGCTTCTGAGATTCTCCTTGCAGAAACCCCAGACATGTCTTTCTTAGTACAAATCTACTGAAGTATGGGCACAGCATTAGACTTTGTCCCTCTTAAAGGAGTGAATGGATATAAATTCAAATTACTACCAATTCTCATTTTGGTACTAGATGAGTTGCTATTATGAAAATAAATGAGACGTTATTCAAACAGATTGTGATTAGGACACTGTAACTTTCAGCTGGTTAGAAGAGTGAAATAAGAGCATGTGTTCTGTGATACAAAGCAGAAAATTACATGCTGTAATTTTATTCTTTTTGTCATCCAGAGAGAAATTGTAAATTGTGAATTTTCCCAGAGAAAGTCAGTGTTATAGCTAGAATTAATGCTGTGCTCTCTGCTCTTACTTGGAATACTTGGCTGCTGCTGTATCTCCTGATAATAAGTTTTTTCAGCTTATGATCAAAGTTCATGCTACCACTCACCCCAGAGGGCTGGCTGAAGGAACGTGCATGATGCACCACGGCTGTGGGATCTGTGGCCAACAGCCCATGAGGATTTCCTACACACTGGAGAAATTCTTCGCTATTGTGTTCGGGCAGGAGGCAGCAAAGAGAATCACAGTCCTTGTTTCTGACACAAGCATTTTATAATACTTCATAAAATTTTGTATAATCCTAATAAAGGATACAAGCATTTTATAATCATCAAAATGCTGAATCGATGGAATTGTCCAATAACTTTCAAACAGCTACAGCTTTACAATACCTACAGCTTTATCAATTTGTTTTATCAATTCTTTATACTCCTTTTTTTTTTTTTT